>JAZFAU010000795.1:0-46293 GCA_037178615.1 Dione vanillae
GCACTCCGTAAGAATGTCAGTGAAAGCTTTATTATTATTATTATTATTATATTTTATGAGAGGAATATTAAGAAAAGTTTCTTAATAAATAATGTCAATAGTCAAAATTGTAACAGCATTTTTTCAGTTTGTTTGAATAAGTCTAATAACTTAACCTACTTTTTTAATTTAATCTTGTAATATGAGTATATAGTAGACTTTTAATGCTACATTAAATATTAGTCTGTTAGCTGATTTGCTCGAGAATAATGGTATGTTATAGGAATACATTACGATAATTTCTACGGAATTGGGAAATTAAGTAGTGAATTAACAACTAATTAGGTAAAACGGTCAGAAACAATGGCAACTAAGTTGGTGAAAATAAAACAACTTGTTGTTCCAAGACCTGAAAACGATCCACTGATGAAAACTGTTGCAAAAAGGAGACGGTGCAGAAACTAGACAACGAGTCAGATATTTGTCAGTTGTTTGAAATGTGATACGAAACTGTGTATCGGGAAAAATGTAGCTTTTTTCATGAATTTCGTAAAAAAAACTATCATGGTTCAATAACTTATTCTGTTATTATAAGATTTTTTTAAAGTGTTAATCCACACTGAGGATAGAAAAAATACTTAAAGAAAACATATAAAAATTTGAACGCAGCGGGACTCGAACCCGCGCCCTCCTGCGAACCGTGCAGGCGCTCTCACCACTGAGCCATGCGTTCTACATCACGCCGCGTTGAAATTAATTTTTAAGTATTTTTTCTATCCTCAGTGTGGATTAACACTTAAAAAAAAATCTTAAAAATATTTAATAAAAATAGCATTCTCTCTCGCCAAACGATTGTTCTTTGTAATGGTCTTTGGGTAGCGAAATTTGGGAAAATCTCCCTACAGAGATGCTAACAACGAAAGAAGTTGTATAAAAGCATATAAGAATTTCGACGCGGCGTGATGTAGAACGCATGGCTCAGTGGTGAGAGCGCCTGCACGGTTCGCAGGAGGGCGCGGGTTCGAGTCCCGCTGCGCTCAAATTTTTATATGTTTTCTATCAATAATTTATTCTGTTCTTCGATCTCACCAAATTTCCTACTTATGCTAAGTATTTTTATTGTTTATAGCTAACTATTGTTCATAGTTTAAAAGTCCGATAGTTAATTTGTGTATTTTTAGATATATATATAGTTTGTTAAAACCTATTTTGTGTAATCGTGTTTATGTACCTTTAAAGATACAACCTGAAAACTCAGTACTACGTTGCTGAAAAAAAATCTTTATAATATTTTTTTAAGTTTAATAAATTACTAATTTGGTCAAGTTTTGTTTGTGAAATATTTATTTAGGTATAGGTTTACACTATATCAAGTTAGTAGAAGACAATTTGCCGTACTTTATTATAAAATAAAATCAATAATTAAAAACTTGAAATATCAAATTTCCTCAAATAATAGTAAGGTAAGTAATTACCTAAAAATAGAAAACAATATATTTAAACCCGCATACAGTAAGAAATCCTACTTTGTTCACCAATTTCTAAATTTTCGGATCTTGTGTATTGAGTGTGAAAGCTACCAGAGCAGGGAAATTAAATGAACAATAACAATTAAAAATATTACTAATTGAGCTGAAACCCACATCTATCAAGACATATTGTCCCAATACACTACAGTAGCCTCATTCCTATGATATTATTTTGTTTTAAAATTAGATAAAGTCATTTGTACATTTTAGTTCAAGGTAATTTGAATCGTTTAATAGTCGTCCTCAACTTAGTTGATCACATTCTGTACTACCCTCAAAGGACTCATATGTTGCCCACTCGACGGTATGCCATTCAACTTTACTACATACTAACTAACTTTACTACTTGTAAGAGGCATTTATTTCTTAAACTGCTTTTACTTTTGTGTTGAAAATATACTGTTAATATTTTTTGGGTGTATTTTTGGATTTTATCTCTACTTATTACTCTCTCTCTTCTTGGTACAATTTAAAATTAAAAGGGTTACCAGTTTTCAAATATTTTTTGCTCTAAAATCAGTGAAATTCAAATTTTAACCGATCAAATGCAGATTTAAGTTTTTTTCTTACCAATTACAAGTGCTACTTCATATTAAATACATTTGATTATTTTTTAATTAATCACAGATATTGATAAAGTTGATAATATAAAAAATAAACAATTTGTTCTCCAAATTACTTCCATATGGAACGAACCAGTTCACATACATGAAACAAAATATAATGAATATTTATATAATTCATTCTATTTCCCCTAAAGCTTTTAGTACGTTTGTAAAATAGATTAAAGGTAACGTTTTGATTATACAGCTAAGTAAGCTCTTGTTCCCAAACGTACGTGTATGATAATTGCGGTTGCATAAATTATAACTAATATACAAGTGATTGTTTACAATGGTGACATTTATTGTGTATATGTATGTATGTATATGTTATTGGAATTGGAATTTAATAATTGGACAGTTGTTTATACTACACTACAAAGTTTTTATTCCTCTGAAAGCAAAACGTAGCACTGAGATATGCCCCTTACATACAGTGTTCCGGATTGTCACATAAAGCTTGTGACTAAAATAATACTTGTTTAAATACCGTGTTACAAAATTATATTAATATTGTCTTAAGTAAAAAACCAAATCAATGTAAAGGAATTTGACAATTAATTTATGCCAACCAATGTGAAATTCAACACAAAGACTAGACAAGGCAATATTACAAATTAACATCCTGAATCTGAATCTTGAAAAGCCAACCACAAAGGGTTTTAAACGAATTTCTAACTTCATAATTGTATATTTTAATAATAGAAATGTGCCACCAAACGTTTAATTAATAGATTTCTTCTCAAAGCTGGATTGTGATTGCTTTTCACTATGATTGTGGTCCGTCGGTGAATTTAAATTAATGAATTCATTGACAATTTATGAATAAAACATTTCTGATCGAAGCAAAAATTGCGTGCTGTTGTTCATTAATACCTTTCTTAGGGTTTTGTTTAATATGTGCTTTCTTTATTTTTTCTGTATACCATGAAAGAGTTTTCAAACGAAAAAAAATATTATTTTAACATCCAATACGTACGTTATTTTTAATAACAATAATAAAGATATTTTTGCGTTCAAAGAAAAAAATCACATTTCCTGAGCACAGTGAAAGTATTTCAGTGCAGTATTTACCCGCTGTGATGCTATTTTAAGTGTATTTAGGTGCATATATAGACAAGTATATCGGCCATAATAGCCTAATAAGACTGTCTTTAATTATTGTTTAAAAACATTTAAGACAAACAATCAGGTGAATTTCAAAATTAATTTTTACTCTGCTCCAGGAATATAAAGTGAGAAGTTAGGTTCCGCCATTAAATCTACAATTATAGTCAAAATCGGAATATGCTCTTGCCGCTAGGTTCGCTTTCCCCAATCTGCCATGTTAGGCAAAGCGTGAAGCTCAAAACACAAATATAACATTTTTCTATAACATGCACGTAAGCGTGTTTCAATATTAAGAAGTGTCGACCGACATTGAATATTGATGACTTCATTATAAACCACGTATAATTATCTTGAGGACCGTCGTGACGCAGAGGCGTAAGCGTCTGCCTGTAAACGCGACGGTTTGAGGGTTCGATTCCCACTCGGGAAGAAGGATTTTTCTATTTCCATTTTCCTCGTTCTGGAAACTAGGTAAAGCGCAGCGTTAAGTTCCGCCACTCAACACGCAATGCCTCGAAAAAGGCCAAAAGCGGGGATGAAAAAAGCAGGGACTAAGCAACGGAGTGTTTTAACACTAGGTTCATATAGTTCCTGCAGTTCCCTCTGCCTGCCCTGCCATGTGAAAAAAATAATAATTATCATTAAGCTGAAAGAAATGTTTGGGTCTCTAGACCGAGGTAAATTTGAACTAAACAGCTAATTTTCCTGAATTATTTTATTAAAATATCAAATTTGCTCAAATTTTAACAATAAACAACAATCTTTTTTAAACTTAAAATTTTGTAAAATAAATAAATAGTACGAGTAAATTATCTTGTAATGGCTTTGTAAAATTAATACTTGAACTTTAAATTAGGTAGCAGAGAATATAACACTAGAACTTTGTTTCATCTTATTGTATGTACATATACTACTTGTACTCATATTAACTATGAAAATTATAACTTATATTATAAAATTAACTATTATAATCTTATACATGCGATAGTTGTATTGTTATTACTTGTCCCTCTAAGAATTGAAAAACGTAATGTTTCAACAATAATAACCCTATGTCCAACGCAGGTAAGCTTTGTTGGAAAAAGCTTTAAGGTATCCAAACTAAATTGCAAGTTTTATCAACCTCACTTATACAAAATATCATATTATCATGTCATGTTATTTATATCAGAGCGTCTCGACTGATAAATGGTGACGTAATAGTTTTTCTAGTCTTCTGTTAGCGTATCAGACAGGCTCCCATTCGCTAATAAAGCGATATTGATTGAGTAAATAATTTAAAAGAAGAAAAAAAAAAGACAGATGCGGAGAACGGTGATTATTTTGCTTAATTCGTAACTATCGAATGCAAATATATTTGAACTAAGTTAGATTTATGTCTATTTGTGTTATTAGATTTTAATAATTTCTAGCTTCACGCTATATCCCGGATACGGCAGGCTTAGTGTTGGTGTCCCACTTTCTACCTTATGATATATTGCATGTGGAGTGGCGAATTTTAACCCCAAATGATATCTCGGATATTATGCAGAAAGCGGGTAACGATGCGTTTGTTTGTGGCTATGTGCGTGAAAAGTGTGAAGCCATTGATTTCTTAATGGATAAGAAATTTACGTTACAGGCGAGGCCGCTGCACTAGATACAGGTCGGTAGGCTCCACACGCGGCGCGTCCCAACTGTGCGCGCGGTCAGCCTTACCTCTAGCCATATCTCTCCGACCGTCGGCCATGCCCACCAGTACGCCCACGCAGGAAACAACCGAAACTGTCCTCATGGAACCACAGCTAAGTGATTTTAAGGTAAGATATTAGTTGTACTTAGGTTTTTTAGAAAAAATAAGTATTTAATGCTCAATATTGTAAAACTGTTATTTTTGTTAACATTTTAAAGTCATTAATTTGTAAAAAATGTTAGATGTAGTTTAATTATGGAATGTAATAAATAGTTCTTTATTATTTATTACCAATTAGTTATTAACAATATTTATGTTATTTTAAATAAACTTTTGTATGTATGTTCAATACAACTAAAATATGTATATTATATCGTTTGAAATAAAAGGTTAGAAATTAGTCAATTTTTTTAATCCATATTGATGTGTTTCTTTAATAAATTATTCCAAATAAATAAATTTAAGACAGGTGTTTTAGGAAATAATTATGTATATATAATAACAATGAAATACTTGAACGAATTATCAAGCAAATAAAGACATATAAAATTATATGCTACTAGAATATGTATAAAAAATTATGAAGATGAAATCTTCTACAAATTCTTAAGAATATAATGACATATTTTTGAGATTTTTAAAGTGTTAATCCACACTGAGGATAGAAAAAATACTTAAAGAAAACATATAAAAATTTGAACGCACCGGGAATCGAACCCGCGCTCTCTTGCGAACCGTGCAAGCGCTGTCACCGCTGAGCTATGCGTTGAACGCAGTAGCTCAGCGGTGTAAGTTTAAGTTTTTTTTTAATACAATGATTTATTTGAAAAGGGAAAAATTTTATACTTCTTTGAGTATTATTTATTATTTAAGAAAACATATATATTTTATTTTTACTCGATCGTAAACTTTGATGTGGATTCAACACTTAGATAAGAAGTTATCGTTGAGTTCAATGTTTTAAATATGGTGAACAAATAATAAAAGTGTTAAAAAGGCCGAAAAGCCTTGCAAAACTTTTACTTAGCTCTGTGTGTGTGTAATACTTATATTATGTTTCATAATTTTAGTTTACTAGTAAAATTTTCGGTTTCCAAACGCAGTGCCGTGCCAATATACTGAATATGCTCAGAATTTATAGATTTTATTATACAAAAATTTGACACACAAAATTTTATGCTGGAGTTCACTTTCTATTTTTCAAATAAGAAACGTAAAAAATGATTTTAATAAACGATAAACGATGAAATCGGTAAAAATCTTAATATATTTTCTAAAGCTTACACCATATCATCACAGTTTCCTGGCTCAGAATAATTACAATAATATGCACCTTTTAATTGAAAGGTGCAGTGTGATATTGTACTATGACTGTAAACGAAGGAATAAATGACTTTTATTTCCTCATGTTCCTCTGATGTAAGACCGAGTGCGGAATTAAAACTCTGTCGATGTACATGAACTATCTTGACTAATGAAAAAATTAAAGAAGTGTCTTTACACTTCTTTTCCCTAATCACAGTGCGGATAAAGTTAATATATATATATATATATATATATATATATATATATATATATATATATATATATATATATATATATATATATATATATATATATATATATATATATATATATATATATATATATATATATATATATATATATATATATATATATATATATATATATATATATATATATATATATATATATATATATATATATATATACATATATATATATATATATATATATATATATATATATATATATATATATATATATATATATATATATATATATATATATATATATATATATATATATATATATATATATATATATATATATATATATATATATATATATATATATATAATATATATATATATATATATATATATATATATATATATATATATATATATATATATATATATATATATATATATATATATATATATATATATATATAACTTTTATCCCGCACTGTGATTAGGGAGAAAATAGTGTAAAGACACTTCTTTAATTTTTTTCATTAAGTCCAAGATATTTCATGTACATCGACAGAGTTTAATTCCGCACTCGGTCTTACCATCAGAGGAACATGAGGAAAATAAAAGTCATTTATTCCTTTCGTTTACAGTCATATGTACAATATCACACTGCACCTTTCAATTAAAAGGTTCATATTATTGTAATGTATTCTGAGCCAGGAAACTGTGATGATATGGTGTAAGCTTTTAGAAAATATATTAAGATTTTTACCGATTTCATCGGTTATCGTTTATTAAAATCATTTTTTACGTTTCTTATTTGAAAAATAAAATGAGCTCCAGCATAAAATTTTGTGTGTCAAATTTTTGTATAATAAAATCTATAAATTATGAGCATATTCAGTATATTGGCACGGCACTGCGTTTGGAAACCGAAAATTTTACTATTAAACTAAAATTATGAAACATAACATAAGTATTACACACACACAGAGCTAAGTAAAAGTTTTGCAAGGCTTTTCGGCCTTTTTAACACTTTTATTATTTGTTCACCATATTTAAAACATTGAACTCAACGATAACCTCTTATCTAAGTGTTGAATTCACACAAAGTTTAGGATCGAGTAAAAATAAAATATATATGTTTTCTTAAATAATAAATAATACTCAAAGAAGTATAAAATTTTTCCCTTTTCAAATAAATCATTGTATTAAAAAAAAACTTAAACTTACACCGCTGAGCTACTGCGTTCAACGCATAGCTCAGCGGTGACAGCGCTTGCACGGTTCGCAAGAGAGCGCGGGTCCGAGTCCCGCTGCGTTCAAATTTTTATATGTTTTCTTTAAGTATTTTTTCTATCCTCAGTGTGGAGTAACACTTTAAAAATCCCAAAAATATATCATTATATTCTTAAGAATTTGTAGAAGATTTCATCTTCATAATTTTTTAAACATATTCTAGTAGCATATAATTGTTATATGTCTTTATATGCTTGATAATTCGTTCAAGTATTTTCATTGTTATTATACATACATAATTATTTCCTAAAACATCTGTCTTAAATTTATCTATTTGGAATAATTTATTAAAGAAACTCATCAATATGGATTAAAAAAATGACTAATTTCTAACCTTTTATTTCAAACTATATAATATACATATATTAGTTGTATTGAACATACATACAAAAGTTTATTTAAAATAATATAAATATTGTTAATAACTAATTGGTATTAAATAATAAAGAACTATTTATTACATTCCATAATTAAACTACATCTAACATTTTTTACAAATTAATGACATTAAAATGTTAACAAAAATAACAGTTTTACAATATTGAGCATTAAATACTTATTTTTTCTAAAAAACCTAAGTACAACTAATATCTTACTTTAAAATCACTTAGCTGTGGTTCCATGAGGACAGTTTCGGTTGTTTCCTGCGTGGGCGTACTGGTGGGCATGGCCGACGGTCGGAGAGATATGGCTAGAGGTAAGGCTGACCGCGCGCACAGTTGGGACGCGCCGCGTGTGGAGCCTACCGACCTGTATCTAGTGCAGCGGCCTCGCCTGTAACGTAAATTTCTTATCCATTAAGAAATTAATAACTTCACACATTTCACGCACATAGCCACAAACAAACGCATCGTTACCCGCTTTCTGCATAATTTCCGAGACATTATACGGGGTTAAAATTCGTCACTCCACATGCAATATATCATAATGTAGAAAGTGGAACACCAACACTAAGCCTGCCGTATCCGGGATATAGTGTGAAGCTAGAAATTATTAAAATCTAATAACACAAATAGACATAAATATAACTTAGTTCATATATATTTGCATTCGATAGTTACGAATTAAGCAAAATAATCACCGTTCTCCGCATCTGTATTTTTTTTTTCTACTTTTAAATTATTTACTCAATCAATATCGCTTTATTAGCGTAATGGGAGCCTATCTGATACGCTAACAGAAAACTAGAAAAACTATTACGTCACCATTTATCAGTCGAGACGCTCTGGTATGAGTAACATGATATTTTGTATAAGTGAGGTTGATAAAACTTGCAATTTAGTTTGGATACCTTAAAGCTTTTTCCAACAAAGCTTACCTGCGTTGGACATAGGGTTATTATTGTTGAAACATTACGTTTTTCAATTCTTAGAGGGACAAGTAATAACAATACAACTATCGCATGTATAAGATTATAATAGTTTATTTTATAATATAAGTTATAATTTTCATAGTTAATATGAGTACAAGTAGTATATGTACATACAATAAGATGAAACAAAGTTCTAGTGTTATATTCTCTGCTACCTAATTTAAAGTTCAAGTATTAATTTTACAAAGCCATTACAAGATAATTTACTCGTACTATTTATTTATTTTACAAAATTTTAAGTTTAAAAAAGATTGTTGTTTATTGTTAATTTTTGAGCAAATTTGATATTTTAATAAAATAATTCAGGAAAATTAGCTGTTTAGTTCAAATTTACCTCGGTCTAGAAACCCAAACATTTATTTCAGCTTAATGATAATTATTATTTTTTTCACATGGCAGGGCAGGCAGAGGGAACTGCAGGAACTATATGAACCTAGTGTTAAAACACTCCGTTGCTTAGTCCCTGCTTTTTTCATCCCCGCTTTTGGCCTTTTTTGAGGCATTGCGTGTGGAGTGGCGGAACTTAACGCCGCGCTTTACCTAGTTTCCAGAGCGAGGAAAATGGAAATAGAAAAATCCTTCTTCCCGAGTGGGAATCGAACAATCAAACCGTCGCGTTTACAGGCAGACGCTTACGCCTCTGCGTCACGACGGTCCTCAAGATAATTATACGTGGTTTATAATCAAGTCATCAATATTCATTGTCGGTCAACACTTCTCAGTATTGAAACACGCTTACGTGCATGTTATAGAAAAATGTTATATTTGTGTTTTGAGCTTCACGCTTTGCCTAACATGGCAGATTGGGGAAAGCGAACCTGGCGGCAAGAGCCTATTCCGATTTTGACTATAATTGCAGATTTAATGGCGGAACCTAACTCCTCACTTTATATTCCTGGAGCAGAGTAAAAATTAATTTTGAAATTCACCTGATTGTTTGTCTTAAATGTTTTTAAACAATAATTAAAGACTGTCTTATTAGGCTATCAGGGCCGATATACTTGTCTATATATGCACCAAAATACACTTAAAATAGCATCACAGCGGGTAAATACTGAACTGAAATACTTTCACTGTGCTCATGAAATGTGATTTTTTTCTTTGAACGCAAAAATATCTTTATTATTGTTATTAAAAATAACGTACGTTTTGGATGATAAAATAATATTTTTTTTCGTTTGAAAACTCTTTCATGGTATACAGAAAAAATAAAGAAAGCACATATAAAACAAAACCCTAGGAAAGGTATTAATGAACAACAGCACGCAATTTTTGCTTCGACCAGAAATGTTTTATTCATAAATTGTCAATGAATTCATTAATTTATATTCACCGACGGACCACAATCATAGCGAAAAGCAATCACAATCCAGCTTTGAGAAGAAATCTATTAATTAAACGTTTGGTGGCACATTTCTATTATTAAAATATACAATTATGAAGTTTGAAATTCGTTTAAAACCCTTTGTGGTTGGCTTTTCAAGATTCTGATTCAGGATGTTAATTTGTAATATTGCCTTGTCTAGTCTTTGTGTTGAATTTCACATTGGTTGGCATAAATTAATTGTCAAATTCCTTCACATTGATTTGGTTTTTTACTTAAGACAATATTAATATAATTTTGTAACACGGTATTTAAAAAAGTATTATTTTAGTCACAAGCTTTATGTGACAATCCGGAACACTGTGTGTAAGGGGCATATCTCAGTGCTACGTTTTGCTTTCAGAGGAATAAAAACCTTGTAGTGTAGTATAAGCAACTGTCCAATTATTAAATTCCAATTTCAATAACATATACATACATATATAGAATAAATGTCATCATTATAAACAATCACTTGTATATTAGTTATAATTTATGCAACCGCAATTATCATACACGTACGTATGGGAACAAGAGCTTATTTAGCTGTATAATCAAAACGTTACCTTTAATCTATTTTACAAACGTACTAAAAACTTTAGGTGAAATAGAATGAATTATATAAATATTCATTATATTTTGTTTTATGTATGTGAACTGGTTCTTTCCATATGGAAGTAATTTGGAGAACAAATTGTTTATTTTTTATATTATCAATTTTATCAATATCTGTGATTAATTAAAAAAAAATCAAATGTATTTAATATGAAGTAGCACTTGTAATTGGTAAGAAAAAAACTTAAATCTACATTTGATCGGTTAAAATTTGAATGTCACTGATTTTAGAGCAAAAAATAGTTGAAAACTGGTAACCCTTTTAATATTAAACTGTACCAAGAAGAGAGAGAGTAATAAGTAGAGATAAAATCCAAAAATACACCCGAAAAATATTAACAGTATATTTTCAACACAAAAGTAAAAGCAGTTTAAGAAATAAATGCGTCTTACAAGTAGTAAAGTTAGTTAGTATGTAGTAAAGTTGAATGGCATACCGTCGAGTGGGCAACATATGAGTCCTTTGAGGGTAATACAGAATGTGGTCGACTAAGTTGAGGACGATCATTAAACGATTCAAATTATCTTGAACTAAAATGTACAAATGACTTTATCTAATTTTAAAACAAAATAATATCATAGGAATGAGGCTACTGTAGTGTATTGGGACAATATGTCTTGATAGATGTGGGTTTCAGCTTAATTAGTAATATTTTTAACTGTTATTTGTTCATTTAATTTCCCTGCTCTGGTAGCTTTTACACTCAATACACAAGATCCGACAATTTAGAAATTGGTGAACAAAGTAGGTTTTCTTACTGTATGCGGGTTTAAATATATTATTTTCTGTTTTTAGGTAAGCAAAGCTTACTGTTATTTGAGGAAATTTGATATTTCAAGTTTTTAATGATTGATTTTATTTTATAATAAAGTACGGCAAATTGTCTACTAACTTTATATAGTGTAAACCTATACCTAAATAAATATTTCACAAACAAAACTTGACCAAATTAGTAATTTATTAAACTTAAAAAAATATTATAAAGATTTTTTTTCAGCAGCGTAGTACTGAGTTTTCAGGTTATATCTTTAAAGGTACATAAACACGATTACACAAAATAGGTTTTAACAAACTATAGATATATCTAAAAATGCACAAATTGACTATCGGACTTTTAAACTATGAACAATAGTTAGCTATAAACAATAAAAATACTTAGCATAAATAGGAAGTTTGGTGAGATCGAAGAACAGAATAAGTTACTTAAAGAAAACATATAAAAATTTGAGCGCAGCGGGACTCGAACCCGCGCCCTCCTGCGAACCGTGCAGGCGCTCTCACCACTGAGCCATGCGTTCTACATCACGCCGCGTCGAAATTCTTATATGCTTTTATACAACTTCTTTCGTTGTTAGCATCTCTGTAGGGAGATTTTCCCAAATTTCGCTACCCAAAGACCATTACAAAGAACAATCGTTTGGCGAGAGAGAATGCTATTTTTATTAAATATTTTTAAGATTTTTTTTTAAGTGTTAATCCACACTGAGGATAGAAAAAATACTTAAAAAAGAATTTCAACGCGGCGTGATGTAGAACGCATGGCTCAGTGGTGACAGCGCCTGCACGGTTCGCAGGAGGGCGCGGGTTCGAGTCCCGCTGCGTTCAAATTTTTATATGTTTTCTTTAAGTATTTTTTCTATCCTCAGTGTGGATTAACACTTTAAAAAAATCTTATAAATAACAGAATAAGTTATTGAACCATGATAGTTTATTTTTCGAAATTCATGAAAAAAGCTACATTTTTCCTGATACACAGTTTCGTATCACATTTCAAACAACTGACAAATATCTGACCTGTTGCCTTACCTGCACCGTCTCCTTTTTGCAACAGCTTTCATCAGTGGATCATTTTCAGGTCTTGGAACAACAGGTAGTTTTATTTTCACCAACTTAGTTGCCATTGTTTCTGACGGTTTTTCCTAATTAGTTGTTAATTCACTACTTAATTTCCCAATTCCGTAGAAATTATCGTAATGTATTCCTATAACATACCATTATTCTCGAGCAAATCAGCTAACAGACTAATATTTAATGTAGCATTAAAAGTCTAACTATATACTCATATTACAAGATTAAATTAAAAAAGTAAGGTTAAGTTATTAGACTTATTCAAACAAACTGAAAAAATGCTGTTACAATTTTGACTATTGACATTATTTATTAAGAAACTTTTTCTTAATATTCCTCTCATAAAATATAATAATAATAATAATAATAAAGCTTTCACTGACATTCTTACGGAGTGCCTTTCTGTATTCAGTTGGTTTAAGTTTTGCCTCTGCGTGGTTCCCGAGTTACTTTTCTTAATATTTACCTACCTAATGGTTCATCATTCCCTTAAATTGTTAAATTAAGTAGATATTTGACACAATAACATTCTGGACTCGAGTGAGAAAATTTTAAGAATTTTCTCACTGAAGCTCATAATTCTTTAATACTTTAAAACTTAATAAATTATTCTATAACACTTTATTTTTTTAAAAATTAAGTTGTATTAGAAAAAGTATATTAAAATATTTCAAATAATTTTTTTTCGATGAATTCAGTATTAAAAATATAAACCAAAATATACACAAAAATATAATTTAGAAATTCAATATTTTGAACTGATTTTATTGAATCGAACTTTTCGAGAATTTTAAAATTTTCGAGATTTTGAATTACACATTGAGTGATAGAACCGCCGCACTTCATCTCACTGAAACTTCAGTTAAGACGATATCTTTCTGCACCGCAAGAGGTTTAATAATATGTAATTAAGTGGTAAACTCAAACTCTTAATAATATAATAACAATAATTTATCTACAATAACAATAATTTATTTACAATAACAATTAATTCAAATAAACAAACTAATTTTAATGACATAGCATTTTATTATAAAGAACTGACTAACCTTAAAGATAAAGCAGTCGGTGCTGCCAAAGATATCTTCAAAGACTTCAGCCGCGACCTCCTAGTTTCTGCCGCTATGCTGGGAGGTGTCTGTGTCGCCACGTCTCGACCTCGTCGGGATGATCCCGACCCTGTGCCATTTCCACAACCATTCATGTAGCTGAGCTGAAGGTGAGACACGCTCATGCTGATTTTGTTACGTTGTGCTCTGAAACAAAAAATCTGATGTAATATATAATAACTAGTACGCTTCATAAATGGACTATTCACTAAAAAATCATATTTCAATATTAACAAGTAGTTTCAATCAAAGAGATTTCTGATTTATAATAGCAAGTACAAGTATAGAAAATAATGTACGTATAGAATATTTGAGTTTCTCTTCATCGTCACAAAATAATTCTAGCTATACTCGTATATAGTTTAATTATTACCCATCAAAAGAAAATTGAAAGATTTAGAAAGTTTTTGAACTCTCGGTAAATTTCCCTTAAGTAACGCTTAACGGTCCCTCAAAAGATCAAAGTTTTTATTATCATGCTTGAATAAATAAAAAACAGTAAAAATTTTTTTTTAAAAAAAAATGATAAATAATTGCGCTCCAATTGCGTCATAACGAAAATTACGATAGCAAAATGTGAAATATCACTTAATTTTAAGTAAAATTCTACTTCGGTATTAAATGTATAACGGACACAAAAAAGAAATGTACCTAATATGTATTTAGTCTTAGTATTATTCAAATAAAATAATAGACACTGAGATATTATCTCACCGTCGTGGACCGTCGTGGCGCAGAAGCGCAACGTCTGCCTGTAACGCGACGATTTCTGGGTTCGATCCCCAGTCGGAGAAGATGGATTTTTCTATTACCATTATCTTCGCTCTGTCAAACTAGGCAAAGCGCGGCGTTGAGTTCCACCACTCAACAAGCAATGCCTCGAAAAAGGCGGAAAGCGGGGACGGAGAAAGCAGGGACTAGGTAATGGAGTGTCTTAACACTAGGTTGCCACGGTCCCTGCAGTTCCGTCTACCATGTGCGGGATAAAGCGTGAAGCTAAGAAAAAAAATATTATAAGTATAGAACCTACATGAAAAAGTTCTTTAAGTTAAGCATACAAATACATAAAAAATAAGAATACACCTTACATAAAACTTACAGCGGTGTCGTGCTTATACATAAACGTTTCCTTTAGCGTTGTATTTTATTGTAAAGACATATTATATAATTTATTTATAAACATATAAGCTACCATATATACACAGGATTCCCTTTTGCCTTTAGTCGAAAGGTTACCAATAAAACACGTTAAGCTGATATATGAATATTTTTTCAGTGTATGTGTCCGATTTTTCTTTTTTTTTTTGTTTTAGCCTATATTTAGCATAAAGAAAGGTAGACACAGAGAACCGAGAAAGAAGTGTCAAGGCTCTCTATTTTCCACTTGAAAGTGAGATAACAAATATCCTCTCAAGATATAATGTATTATTGAAATAACAATTATAAGATAAATAATGATGGAGGCCGGCGTAGCGCACACACACGCGCGGCACAGTGTTTAATTAGTAAACGTCATAATTCTTGGAAGATTCTTGGGAGAGTATTATAACTTTCTTTATCCTAACTATATGCGAAATAAAAACGAATAAACGCTCGTTCTATGTGACAGATCAGGGGAACTCCTTGCGCCGAGCCGCCTCACACATTGTAAGAAGCCGTTGTCGTAGCCACCGCATTACCTGAGGAGAAGCAAACTATCATAAGAATTCAATATATAATTTTGCTTACTTTTGGATTTGAATTTACAACGTTGTTGTATTATTCAAATTATTCAAAATTATTTAATATGTTTTACAAACATGCTATGTGTGTGTGTGTGTGTGTGTGTGTGTGTGTGTGTGTGTGTGTGTGTGTGTGTGTGTGAGTGTGAGTGTGCGTGTGTGTGTGTGTGTGTGTGTGTGTGTGTGTGTGTGTGTGTGTCAAAGTGTCATTATAGCTTGGGGAGGGGAAAGCAAACTTCAGAGTGTTTAATTCCAAATCACGAAGCTTTTATTTAATTATTTTAGTAACGTATTTTAAGGTATAAAAAAATACCTTAAAATACGTTACTAAAATAACACAACGTTAATTAGAAGTTTCAGAACTGTTGTTTATATTTTATATATTTTCAATACCATAACATTAGCTTTCTTTGCTTTACAAAGAATGTATATTTAAATTACACATAAACGTCGCTATCCTGGACTTACTAGGGACGAAAAAACATTAAATAAAGTATATTAAACAGTAAATTTGAAATATTGCTTTTATCGCAAGTCACGAGATAAGGGTTCATGTTAGTGACTACGTATTTTGGCTAAAGAATCTTCTCTCGACGGACACTACCCTTAACAATGGTAACAAAGGCTATATACACAACGTTTACAAAATACAAAATGTTCATCGAGGAACAAAAGGTTACATGCCATGATTTATGGTATAAGTTTCCAGAAGTGTTGTAATACCTGCTCAGAAATGGAAGGAATTTTAAAGTGATGTGATTTGAAAGTACTAAGTTATTTGAAATGGAATTATTTATTAAGTTGTATTCGGAAATATGGTTAGGAAACGCGATATTTTTAGTGCTTTATAGTAATTACTGTGAGCGATAGAACTCAAATTATCATCGAGAAAAAGAAGAATATCACAATAAAATATGGGTCTAGTGCGAGCAGTACAAACGCACCGACGGTTCCGTTTGTAAAATTGTAGGTGCCTAATATTTGTAGTATTAATTTTTGATTTTATTTTTAATTACTTTAATTATTTTGAAAGGAAAAATTATCTTGAAAATTTATTTTGAAATGAAATATACAAATATATTTTTCGTGAAAAATTTTCAACTTCTATATATTACCATCAATAATATTAACAAAAAGAATGAAAAAAAAAACATTTGTTGATGTAAACACATGGGGACCCTAATAATTTCATTGTTTTAATTTTAGTATTTCTTGCTATAGTGGAATATAAAGTCACTTAAAAGAGTCACTTAAAATATATGTATAAAATATATAAAGACCACATTAGTTAAAATTAAACTCTTATTTTATTACGTTTTTATTGAAATACATATTTTTAATTAAACAATGATTTCAGCAAATGCGATTCCGCAATGATACACCTAAGAAACTTGCATGCCAAACTCAATTTTATTATATTCAGTAGTTTTGTAAAACAATCGCAAATGAACATTTTTATAAATATATATAAGATCCCACAGGATAATTATTATAGCAAGATGCAGTAGAATAACCAAAATAATTAAAACATTCAAGAATTTTTGTATAGTAATTAGCTTCTTTTTCTAAATCACAGGAATGTGTTAAATTGTCTACTGTATAAAATATGGGAATATTTGCACAAATTATTAACATTTTATATAACAATAAAAACATAAAGGGTAGTAGCACTTATATTGCATTGGTATTATAAGAAAATATAATTAAAATAATATTTTTACGTACGTATTTACTTTTCGTACCATGACCTAATATATCTGTCGTACAAAGTACGTCCACCAAAAGTTAAACCCACTGTGGTCATGTGTCAAAGCTTCAAGCATTTCGACAACGAAAAATTTATGCAAGATCTTAGTGGTATTAATTGGGACTTAATTTTAAACGCTTCTACTATCGATGAGAAACTTCAACTTTTTAACTCCTTTTTAAATGATCTCTTCGATAAACATGCTCCTTTCCGTCCCATCAAGCTCAAACACCTACCTGCACCTTGGTTATCTCAGGACATTCGGAAGTTAATGGTGAAGCGTGACAGAGTTAAATCAAAATTTAAATTTAACCCAACTATCGACAACCTCGTGAAATATAAGAGTTTACGTAATCGATGCCGTAAAGTATGTAGAGATGCTCAACGTAAATATGTTCAGGACAAGATTGAGAACAGCAATTCTTCTCAGACATGGAAATTCCTACAATCTCAAGGTATTGGACGTCAAGCATCCAGCATCCCTCAAACTGTTGATCTCAATGCTCTGAACGGATTTTTTTCTAATACTGTTTTAATGAACAACAGTGATAAAATTAGTACATTAAATCATTTTAGATCCTTGCCCATTCCTAACAGACCCACTTTTCACTTTTCCCCAATTACTGCTAGTGACGTTAAGGCCAACATCCTTGCAATAAGATCTGATGCCACGGGATGTGATGGAATCAACCGTAGAATGATACTTGCTGTGTTAAATTATGTTCTCCCTATATTACTTCACATTTTCAATTTCTCACTTGTCAATAACAAATTCCCTTCCACTTGGCGTATAGCTCATATCCTTCCTATTCCCAAAAACAAAAATACCATATCTTTTTCTCATTTTCGTCCTATATCTATCCTTCCATTTCTGTCTAAAGTGTTGGAACGTATTGTCCATCTTCAATTAACAAAGTATTTAGCAGAGTACAATGTACTCTCTGATTTCCAATCAGGTTTTCGGAAAGGTCATAGTACTACTACTGCCCTACTTAAAGTATGCGACGATATACGTTTTAACATGGACAACAGACAAGTTAGTATCCTGGCATTATTGGACTTCAGTAATGCGTTCAATACGGTTGATTTAGAACTCCTGCTGGCAGTGCTACGGTTGATTAATATCTCTTCGATGCATGTGAGTGGTTTCGTAGCTACCTGTTTGGTCGTCAGCAATGTATACGGATTAATAATAAATTATCTAGCCTCCAATCTCTTTCATCTGGTGTTCCTCAAGGTAGTGTCCTCTCTCCGCTTTTATTTTCCATTTTTATTAATACTGTATCACATCTCCTCTCGTCTTCCTTTCATCTTTATGCTGACGACTTGCAGGTCTACGTTTCTGCTCCCTTAACAGGTATCGGAGGGGCTATTGAGTGACTGAACGAGGAATTGCATAAAATTTGTACTTGGAGCAAGACATGCGGGCTTCTTGTTAATCCAGATTAATCGCAGGTAATTATTATTGGCAGCTCCAAACTACTTACTAAAGTTGATTACGACAACTTACCTGCGATCATCTTTAACAATACGCATTTGTCACTTAGCAGTTCCGTTAAAAACCTTGGTCTTCTTATTGATAATACCTTTTCCTGGATTGTGCAAGTTGCTGAAGTCAGTTGAAAAGTTTTCGCCACATTTCATTTGTTAAAACGCTGGAAACACTTTCTGCCCTTTAAGACTAAAATCTCCTTATGTCAAACACTTCTACGTCCTATTTTGGACTACGCAGATTGTTGTTACACAAATATTACTGAAGAACAACTCAATAAGCTAGAAAGGTTACAGAACGTTTGTATCAAATTCATCTTTGGTCTACGGAAATTTAACCACGTCTCCGAATATCGGGCGCAACTTAAGTGGCTTACTATTCGACATCGTCGCAACTTGCACATGTTATCCCTTCTTTACTCTATCCTCTATAATCCTCTTCTTCCCGCGTATTTGAAGGAACGGTTCTGTTTTGTGGGTACTGACGTCAGCTATCCACATGAACTGTGGTCACGTTCTGACAATAAACTGTCACTGCCGGTCGCTCATACCCACTTCTATAGCGAATCCTTCACGATGACAGCTGCAAAGCTATGGAATTCGCTCCCCGCTGAAATTCGTCAATCTGAGTCAATTTATATATTTAAAAATAGGTTACATAAGTATTATTTATCTATTCAATCTAAGTAAATACTATTTCCTATATTATCATATTATTTATTATATTTTATGTGCGTAATTTTTTTTTTAATTTTATTTTATATGTTTAGTATAAATTTCTGTTATATAATTTTATTTATTTATTTGGTATATATGTATTTATTGCACTTATATATTATGTATATATATTATTTGTATTATTTAAAATTTAATTTTTTAGTTATTTAAGTAGAATAAAACATGCTTGTTTGCACCATCCCGTTTCACACAGACAAATTCTTACTCTAAAGGGTTGTCTGTAAGAGATTGCTTTAAGCAATAAGACCGCCTTTGCACTCATCTCCTGTTGTTATATTTACTTGTAATGTACACTGTAACTTTTGTCTGCAATAAAGTGTTATAAATAAATAAAATATTATTCGAAATTCGAGTCATTCTAAATCTTTTAAATATCGGAGAGTTTTGAAAACAATACCTAGTGGAAACCAACTTCATAACTATCAAATATCAGAAAATCTATATACTACTTGTAAACAGAATTTTACTACCAAAGAAACTAACTTAATCGAAGTTAATAATATAAATAAAAAAGGAATGACAGATGAATAGGGAAGTGAAGACAAGAATTTGCTCAACTTTTGTATTGAACTCGCTTGCTTCACGAAATATATGTAAATATTAGGAACAAGCTCATTGTAATGGCCTTGGAATAACAATCCGACGAAAATATTATTTTTTGATACAAGACCACAGCTATGATCAGTTATGACTTTCTTTGTAGTTTCTTATCATTAGCTATCTCAATATTCACCATAAACATACAAATATACACAAACAAATTTCTTTCTTTGTTTATGTATACAAATATACACAAATTAATAACCGTTAGCAGAGGAGTCAGAAAGTATGGAGAAGTGCCAAACGCTAGTCTCTATTTTTTACTTCTTCAGACTCGTCCATTGGCATTAGCCTGAATAGGTTAAACGCAGACCGGTTAATCCTCAAGCTTGAAGATTAACTGTGGTCTCCTGCTTTATATATAAGATACATTACATTTATATACATTTTTAAGCTAGAACTTACTTTTCTTATTTTCGTTTTAATTTATTTGCAACTCTATAAATTCTATATATAAGCCAAGCACCGTACTGTGTAATCAAGTTATTTATAAATTAAAATCGATTTACAATATAGTAATTCAATAAATAAGATAAGTAGATATATTGACAAAACCAATATATATTTACTATATATACTTCAATAAATAAAGAGAAGCTCAAAAGAAAAAGATATGACCAATATTACAAATATTGACGTTGTCTGTACGTGTACGCAATCTGTTCTACAATCGGACAGAGTACTCCAAATAAGCCTCAAACCCAATTTTTCAAATAAATATTATTTCTTAGCAGCGATTTGTTTTGTTATTTGAAACTTCATTATTAGTTAAGTAATAGTTGTTAAAAAGTATAAATAAATATTTCAAAGAATATTTTGTTTATGTAATTATTATATATTTACAGTGAGAGGCGTCGTGGCGCAAAGGCGGTAAACGCGGTAGTAGTGTGCGGTTCGATTCCTAGTCAGAATAAATGGATTCTTTTAATTCCGCTTTTTTCGCTCTGACATCTAAACAAGCGAAGCTTTGAGATCCGCTATTCAATACATCAAAAGGAGGCAGTAAGCACGTTCTCATGGTTTCTTCATATCCTGCTAAATAACAAAGAAAGCGTGATGCTATAAAAAATAAAAAAATCCTCCTTCATATGTCTTTCGTACTTTTAGATAATGATTTTCGACTAACACACTCGAAACGTCATAACTAGGAGAAGAAGACGTGAATCTAGAATAAAATATCTTAAATGCAGTATTTTCAGTTAGGTGTTTTTTATTCTTTTTATTCAGATGTGGTAATGGATCGCACATGCATGTTTTAATATTTCTAAGGTGATGTTTAAGGTTCTGTGAAGCATAGTATATAGTACATAGGTCATTAAAACGCCCACAGTCTCGGGTCAGTTGATAGCAATATCACAAAATACAAAAAAAAACATTGACTTTCAATCAAGTTTTTCATTACTACAGCGAGCGAAGTGAGTGAAGTTATAGCATCACACTAACCATAAGAGAATCTTTGGAAAACAATCATAATCAACTCTTGTTATACATTCACATCGTAAAATACAAATTTATGTGTCTCTTGACCACTTTATAGAGCTCTTATCTATATAATATTATTAATAGTTTCAGATTATTACTACATGTAATAAAATATACATAAATAGAGTATATATATATATATATATATATATATATATATATATATATATATATATATATATATATATATATGTGTTGTGTAAATTAAAATTAATTAATTACGATTAAGAGAATTGAGATCTAAAAATTTAGATCTCAATTCTCTTAATCGATATTTCTCTTTTTCCAGTACAATTGATAGTACAAATAAATTAGACACTTTAAATCATCTTTCTACTTTACCGACTCCCGAAGTCCTTCCTTTTAAGTTTAATCAATTCACTGTAAGTGATGTTAAAAGAAATATTATGGCTATTAAAACGGATGCAGTCGGTGCTGATTGCATTAGTCGTAAAATGATCATTCCTTTATTAGACCTATTAGCTCCAATAATCACAACTATCCTTAATCGTTCCATACTCCATGGTGATTTCCCGTCTATCTGGAAAGATGCTCAAATTATTCCCTTACCCAAAAAATGTAACCCTACTTCCTTTTCTGATTATCGTCCTATTTCCATTCTTCCATTGCTATCAAAAGTGCTTGAACGTCTTGTTCACAAACAACTAAACGTATTTTTATTAAAACATAACTTTTTAAATCCTTTGCAGTCCGGCTTTCGATTTGGTCATAGTACGACTACTGCATTAGTCAAAATCACCGATGACATCCGTCGGGGTATGGAAAATCAGAGAGTTACAGTGTTGACGTTGTTAGACTTCAGTAACGCCTTCAACACTGTTGATTTAGATATACTTCTTGCTATACTAATTTCTTTTAATATATCTCCTGAGGTGGTTGATTGGTTTCGTTCTTACTTGTTCGGACGCCGTCAGCGCATTAAAATAGAAGATTCTTTTTCTGAATGGTCACTTACCTGTGCTGGCGTCCCTCAAGGTGGCGTGTTGTCTCCTCTTCTATTTTCAATATTTATTAATTCAATTTGTCAAAAAATCACTTCTCTCTACCACCTGTATGCTGACGATTTACAAATTTACTCACAAGGTTCTCTCGCTGAACTACCAGTAACTATCAAAAAAATAAACAAGGACCTTGAGACAATTTCAACTTGGTGCAAATATTTTGGGTTAACGATAAATCCTTTAAAAACAAAAGCAATTATAATCGGCAGTCCCAAATTATTGGCGAAAATTGATAAATCGCAAATGACACCTTTAGTGATCAATGGATCCTGTATTCCATTTACCGAATCGGTAAGAAATTTAGGTGTCATTATGGATCAGCATTTGTCTTGGGAATCACAAGTGGAAGAGGTAAGTAGAAAAATTTATGCTGCATCGTCGAGCCTACGTAGGCTACGTAATTTCCTACCACTACCCACCAAAATTGTGTTGGCTAACTCACTCCTATTACCAATTCTTGATTATGCTGATATTTGTTATCTTGACATTAAGGAGGAGCTATTGAATAAACTTGAGCGGCTTCAAAATCTTTGCATTCGGTTCGTATTCGGTGTACGTAAATATGAACATATCTCCGAGTTTCGAAATAAGCTTAAGTGGCTCCCTATTCGCCTTCGCAGGAATACTCACATACTTCATCTTCTCTATTCAGTGCTGTTTAATCCTTCTACTCCCCCATATTTGAAGGAACAGTTTAAGTTCCTTCATGACACCCACTCCCGTTCCTTACGTTCCGATAATAACTTACTACTTGAAATTCCTCTTCACTCTTCCTCTTTTTACTCCAATTCCTTTACTGTAAAAGCTGCCAAACTATGGAATACTATTCCTATTAAGATCATGCGTGCTAAAAGTTTACACATTTTTAAAAAGAGGCTTAAAAATCATTTTTTAAGCCTGTAATATTGTATTTTTTTAATTCTTAATTATTTTTTCTTTTTGTTGAGATCTTGATTTGTACGGGGTATTGCTATGTATTATTTTCAATTTAGTATAATGTATGTCATATGTGTAGTTTTATATATAAATATATATGTATCTATGTGTATGTATGTATATGAAAGTGTGTATGTATGTGTATATATGTATATGTATGTATGTGTATATATGTATATGTATGTATGTGTATATATGTGTATGTATGTGTATATATATGTATGTATATGTATATATATTTATGTATTTCTTTATTAATGCACCGCCCATCCTTATACAACTCCAACTTCCAAAGGTTGCCTGGAAGAGATCGCTTTAAGCGATAAGGTCGCCTAGTTGTACTTCTTTTATTTTATTATTTACTTTTTTGCTCTTTAATTTAAGTTGTGCAATAAAGTATATTTATTATTATATATATATATATATATATATATATATATATATATATATATATATATATATATATATATATATATATATATATATATATATATATATATATATATATATATATATATATATATATATATATATATATATATATATATATATAAATATATGTATTATATTTTCTAGTTCAAAATATCGTTAACATTAGATGACAATTCAAAAACGTACTAATTTTTACTATGTTATCGTTGTCTTTTCCTACATTTAGTGCGAATAGTATTATCCTGAAAACAATATGTAAGCCACGGCTTACATATCAAATATGGGAATATTTAGATTCGTAAGCATATCAATAAATTGAGAAAGATCATTAAGAATATGATTAGGATGGTCAAAACCAACCTATGTTAATAAAAATTATAAGTTCTTGGTTTTAAAGAAAAAAAATGGGAAGAAAAGAAAAAATTGTTGTTGGCTGTTTTAGTTTTGTGAATAAGACGGTAAATATATTCACACAACAGTGGTGTTTAGTTAGAACAATTTTTGCTCTTATTATACAATAGCTAAATTTAGCCTTTAGCAGTCCACTGCACAATCTAAATATCCATATTTTGTTATTAATTTAAAATTTAAACAATAATAGAGAAGATTAAGTGATGTTGTTCAAGTATTATCTGTGCCTCACTAGTCACAAATATTATATAATAAAAACGAAGATATAAACAATTCACATAATACTAAAACAAAGATACTTCCCATAATTCGTTCTGGCTGAGGTCCAAACAACGGCCGAATCTAAATAATTCCCCGCATCAATCAGGCAACGCTGCCAAAGAAGTTTACTACACACTTGAATTTATTTTTCGATTGTCGATAAAAATGAGTTCAAGTTCAAGGGCGTTAGGTTTGGTATTACTAAAGTCTCTGAAAAGTGCTTATATTAAAACATTTTTTACACGCAGTAATTCCACGTCTAAGGTCGCCAAATAGTCGATCGTTTGCCTGGCGGTGTGCGACGAGGCATTGTCGTGATGAAGGAGGATCCTGCTGCGAGGTCGTTTTTCTCGAACATTTTCCAAGACAAGTGGCAAACAGTTGTTAGTGTACCACTCTGCATTAACCGTTTTCTGATCCTCTAAGACAACTGTCGCGTAATTACCTGTCTTTCCGAAGAACGAGGCCACCATCTTTTTTCCAACACTTCGACCTCTCTTCACTTTAGTTGGCAACTCTTCGGAAGGAAACACCCACTGAACAGACTCTCTTTTGGTTTCCGGATCATAACAGTAAATCCAGCTTTATACCTTTTTAACTCGTTAGTATGTCGAACACAGCATTTGAGTCACCTCCGTTAAATTTTTGGATCATTTCTCGGCACCAATCAACACGGCGGAGTTTTTGAGCCTCGGTCAAATTATGCGGTATCCAGCGCTAAATGTTCATGGAGGATTTTGTGCACTTGACTCATACCTATGCCTAGACTTGTCCGAATCTGCTGATAGGTCACTCTTTTGTCAGTCTCTATCATACGCCGCACAACACTGATATTATCTTCAGTCGTCGCTGTAGAAGGCCGTCCCTCACGCAAATCATCGGTGAGATTAGTTCGACCACGTTTGAATTCATTAAACCAGTTGTAAACTGTGGCACGAGATGGGGCTTCATCGTGAAAAGCCAATCGAAGTCTATCATAAGTTTCTTGTAGACTTATATGACATGGAAAGTCATAAAAAATCATTGCACGAAAATTTTCTCGGCTTAAATTCATTCTGACGTGCACAGACAATTTTCAATTTGCCGCCAAATCGTTAAACAAATGACAAATGAATGAAATGTATACTCAATATTATTGGTAAAGAGTTCTATTTTCAAAATTTAAACTTATTTTTTTAATATAATGCTTTTAAGTTGCCAGTTCTAAAAACTTTCAGTTTGACCCTCGCATATAGAAATTAAGTTTAAATTATATTAGTCTTTGTCATTAACGCGTTTTATGTCATTAGTTAGTCTGTCATAACATCAAAATAGATTGAACATAGTTACTTATATTTATCAATATTTGAATTATTTGACGCGCATTGTTTATTGGTTCGAAAATCAAATAACATTTGAATTCATATTTATCAGCTACGATATATATTATACAATTAAAACAACAAAGCCTTATTCATTGTAAATATTATATTTATACTTACGATTATGAATAACATTCAAAAATAAAGAGGTACAATGTTAGCGACGATCAAAGGAAACGTATTATTTTCTCATTTAAATAGGAAAAACACGTTCTGAAGTAACAATTGAGATTCAATCTGTACAGCTGTTATTAATTTCTTTCATGTTTAAATGGATAATATTAAATTTAATGGAAAAATGTATATATTTGTTATTATCATATTTAAAATATTACTCAAATATTTATATAGACTGAAAGAATTTATATTGGAAGAAAGTCCTTAGGCTTATATAGGTGGAGTTCCTTTTTCTCATAAACACATGGAATACGTGAAACTTGGTTAACCGATTTTCCAACTGGAGACGAAGATTGTAAGTATATAATAGCATAAATGACATTATAACAGTAATTTAGGTAGATAATAATCAGAAAAATCATAAATACTTGCCATACTTAAAGCAAATAAAGTAAATATTCTTTACAAAATTACAAATATAAATACAAAGAATAAAATTTCTCTTTAATTTATTACAAATATATTGCTTTTTTATTTATTTTTGATTAAGGTATCAAGAATCGGTGCGTATTTTATAGACAAACTTGATAGATCGATATGTTTTGACGATTACAAATCTTTTATCAAAAAAATATATTGCGTGCATACAAAATTTGTTACTAGTATAAAGTCTGTACTATACCTTTGTAAAAATAATAGAAAATATAGAACATGACAAATGTAAATCAACGGCCGTGTTACAATACCTAGTCCTTAAATAATTTAGAAAATTCTGCTGTGGCAGCACAAAATAATTCTGAGAACTATAGTTAAGTATACTGAACTCACTTAAAAAGTGATAGAGATCTCCGGCTTTTAAGTGGCTTGGGGATACCCAGGTACCTGTGCAAATGAAAATGAAAATTATCGCATATATATTTAATTTTAATATGTACATGGACATAGTGTAAAGGTTTTAAATGTTGTTTATAATACTCTCGTAATTTGAAGCTTTAGATTTTCAAAACTCAAAAGAATCAAAAGAACATATATTAGGAATTTAATAGAAACAAAGAAATTAAAGTAATAATAGTATTAATAATACAAATAATGCTTTATTTTTTATTTTAACGTTTTAGTTAAAAGACAAATAAATAATAAATAAATTGTCATAGCAACGGTGTAAGGAAATTTAAAATAATTTATTTATTTATTCAAAAGTCCACCAACATTTTTATTATTTTTAAAGTTTTAATCCATACTGAAGGTAGCAATAAATTTTAAAGAAAACATGTACAATTACTGAGCCATGCGTTTTTGATGAAGAACGCATGACTCAGTGGTGAGTCGCTGCGTCGAAATTCTTACATGCTTTATACAACTTATTTCGTTGTTAGTTTTAATAATCTTAAAAATATTTAATAAAAATAGCATTCTCTTCGCCAAACGATTGTTCTTTGTAATGGTCTTTGGGTAGCGGAAATTTGTAAAAATCTCTCTATAGAGAAACAAACAACGAAATAAGTTTAAAATATTAATATTACATGTTTTCTTTAAGTAGTCCGTCAACATTCTATGATATCTACTAGTATATGCCATAAAAAGAAAACATAAAGCAGAGCTTAAACTAAGTGTAACAAATAATTACAGGAGGTCACCTCATGCACTATATAAAAAAATCATTCCACTATTGAAAATTGAACTGAAATTCGTAAAATTTTCAGTTTGATGCTAATCCACTGCTACAGCGGCCATAACAGATTGAAGTTTCAAATAACAAAAGGCACGCTTTCATTAAATTAAAGCATTATAACATGTCCATAAAAAGATACTTTATATCGAATTACGCCATACTTTTTATTGCTTTCTATTGTGTCCGAGCTTAGAAGAATCTTTAGTATTCATAATAATAAAACCTTACAGCGATTGTTTCAATCTACATTTAGTATGAAGCATAGCCGGCAGCGGACATATCACATTTTATAGCCCATAAAAATACCACATCTCTTTATAAATCAGCTACTTCAAGAAGGTCTCGACTGAGGAAATAAAGCACGTAACGTTATATCCTTTTGGTAAACATTTGTTCCGATAAAACGCTATGTATACAGTAATCTGATTCGTGACCCCGCACTCTCTGATGCCTTAATATACAAGGAACAGAATTACACGTTAGCATTATCGTCTCTTCGGTTTAGATTTAGATTTAATATAAATTATTTGTAAATGTTTTTAATCGATTGAACCAAATGGAGAGTAAATAAGTGACACGTCTAATTATGACGATGACACTGTGTGGAATGGTTTAAGTTTAATCCTTCGTTAGCATTACATTGGTATTTCTGTTAACTGATGTTTAATCCTGGGCTTAAAATAAGCAATCGATATCAGATTTTATTTTTATATATAATTTTGTAAATACGTTCTTAAATGTAATTTCTTTTCGTAATTACGTTTTCAAACACAAAATTTTGCTTCTTTCTAATCTTCTTTGTGAATGTATTGAAATATCTTCTTTTATTATAACACGGTGTGCGAAGGACAAAAAATGTACGACATTATTATGCAAAATTGACTACTGACTAGTTTCCGTCCTAATGGGATGTCGTACGGTCGTTAGAAATTCGAAGTTATTACCGCTGAGATGACTTGAAATCTAATCAAGCTTTATATAAACTAATTTGGTAATATTTATTATTATAAATTTGTTGTACTACAAACCTTTAAAGACAACCATTGTCTTATAGCTATCCTTTACATGACGTGTTCACTGACGGAACTTAACGCCGCTCTAAAGACAAGATTTTGGTGGGCAAAAATAATATTTTAATACTATATTTTCGTTCATATTGACATAACAGATACCTTAAAAATTCATATATATATATATATATATATATATATATATATATATATATATATATATATATATATATATATATATATATATATATATATATATATATATATATATATATATATATATATATATATATATATATATATATATATATATATATATATATATATATATATTTATATATATATATATATATATATATATATATATATATATATATATATATATATATATATATATATATATATATATATATATATATATATATATATATATATATATTTATATATATATATATATATATATATATATATATATATATATATATATATATATATATATATATATATATATATATATATATATGGAATAAATTGTCAAGTGATATAAAGTAATGACAGCAACGTTTGTGATTCAAATTAAATAATTTATTTACTAGCTTACTATCCTATATTATGTACGTACATTCGAATAAGAGTATAAGGCATATTGTAATTCTAGGAGTGAAAATGATTTCAACAGAGTTATTATTTTTATTTTTCTTAATTTATAATATTTTTTTTTTTAGCTCCACGCTTTCATCCCGCACATGGCAGGGTAGGCAGAGAAAACTGCAGGAACCATAGGAGCCTAGTTAAGACACTCCGTTGCTTAGACTCAGCTTTCTCCGTCCCCACTTTCCGCCTCTTTGAGGCATTGCGTGTTGAGTGGCGAAACTCAACGCCACGCTTTGCCTAGTTGCCAAAGCGAAGAAAATCTTTTTATTATATAGATAATAATTAAATATTTGGTCGCAAAATAATGGTCAATGCTGACAATTTTAATGTTACCTATATGAATTTAGTTACCGTACCTAACGAATTTAATTCAAACACGTTAGTTACGCAGCTAGAAGGGTTTATTAAATTAATTCAATCTTCAAATTTTCAAAGTAAAACGAAAAGTAAAAACATAGTTTATTCGGTTTAACGCGACACTAATCCTAGGATAGACTGGTTCGTGTTGAAAATTCGTTTATATTTTTGAATCTGCAGCTGCGGTTGTAGTTAATTCAGGACAAACCTCAACCTCGCTATATTGAATCGTCAACACACGCTATTTAAGATAATAATAAGCTTTTTAATTATATTTTTGTTTTAAAATTTATAACTTCTAAAAATTTATACGCATTTTTTGTGTATAAATTATCAAATTTCTATTTTATTTCTTCGTATGCGAGCGTATGTGTGCATGAGTACGTGTATGAGTGCGTGTATGATTCGATGTGTAGTGTATATATATATATATATATATATATATATATATATATATATATATATATATATATATATATATATATATATATATATATATATATATATATATATATATATATATATATATATATATATATATATATATATATATATATATATATATATATATATATATATATATATATATATATATATATATATATATATATATATATATATATATATATGCATAATTAATTATTATAAGTAACTATATGGCACTTAAACCTTAAAATATAGACTTCTCAAAGCTTTTTAAGTAGACATCAGTCATAAGTCAAGAGAGACGACTAATACAGAATGGTAATAGGAGGCGTAAATTCTAGTTACTGTGGAAATATTATGTACCATTTACAGTTTCAGATTATGTTAAAACAAAACACTGCATTGACATCTGTCACTCGACACGAAATGTTCTTTTTAAGTTTTGTTTCAAATTCGCATATTCATAACCTTTCTTATGAAAACTGGAGATCAGAGTGAAGACTCCCATGCATATTAGATAAATATGATCTTTTGTAACAGGTTTGCTAAAAATTGTCATTATTAGACTCATAGAAAAATTTCAAGTGAGTAAAAAAGATAAATTTAGCTTATTAACTCTCAGGAGAGAAGATTTAATTTATATTTTAAGTTGTACGTTCCAATGTGACTTTAATATTCTATGTCATATATTTAGAATTGAGAATAAGAATGAAAGGATTTAAATTTAACACTTACCACCCAACTATCATCTTTAATAAACGTAAATTCGGTAGCAAACAAAAATTTACGATACAACGATTAACAATTAATATGGCGGCAGACGCTTTATGTCAATTATTACTATAATACTCACATACCTCATACCTCACGCAATATCTCCATGCCACGATTTATACGATAAAATTAATCTTTTTATATTAATAATATAATTAAAAACTTACCAACAAATAGTTTCATATTTTGTAAATGTACATATGTGGTGGAAGCGTTTATCTTAAAAGACGACGATTTTTTACAAGACGCTCGCGCCATTCTTCTTTTTTCTTTTTTTTCTACTGCCTACAACTTATTCAGCCAGCATTATATTACGAAATAAAAGTTATTGTATTAAATATGTCCCTGAGTGTTTAAAATAGTGAATTAAAATTATTTTTATTTATTTTATTTATTTATTTTATGTACCACAGAAAATTACAGAAAATTATATAAATGAAAAATGTGTACAAAGGGATAACTTATCTCTAACAAGAGATCTCTTCCAGAAACCCTGAATCTAGTGGAGATTATTTGTAATAAATATTTAAGGTGTAGGTACAATATCAATAGTTTTATATTATAAAATTCAAGTAGATTTGACGAAAAAAATTATATATTACACACTAAATATAAATAAATACACCAATATATACCATTATCCAATATATATATAAATATATACACACATACATATATACATACACACATACATACATATAAAATAAATTAAACTTAAGTGGAAAGAAAGTGTTGCTTAACTCTGATTTTAAACGATCTTATTGTAATATTATTATGGAAAATATTATCTGGAAGAGAGTTCCATAGGCGAGCGGCAACAACGGAAAACGAATTACCATAAGAAGTAGTATTAAAAAATGGTACCTCAAGAGTTTTCGACGCCACACATGCGCGAACTGGTCTTTCACGAGCAGGACAAAACAGAAAACGCTCATGTAGGTAACCAGGGCTACCATAGTTTAATATATTAAAAAGACGCGATAATATGTGCAAGCTCCGGCGAAGTCGGATAGGAAGCCACTTTAACTGACGTCGATACTGAGAAATGTGATCAAATTTGCGCAGACCGTAAATGAAACGAATGCATAAATTTTGAAGTCTATCTAGTTTGTCAAGTAGCTCTTCATTCGCATCAAGATAGCAAACATCAGCGTAGTCCAGGATAGGAAGAAGAAGGGATTGTGCAAGTAAAATTTTTGTTTTGAAAGGAAGGAAATTCTGCAAACGTTTTAGAGAATGCAGAGAGAAATGGACACGTTTACTGACTTCGTTAATCTGAGCTCTCCATGATAAATTGCAATCTATGACTAACCCCAAATTAGTAGCTTGGTCACTATATGCAATTTGAGTTCCATCATAGACGATTGATGGTACAATGTCCCAGTTAATTTTGCTACGTAACTGTCTGGTACCTATTATCATTGCCTTCGACTTCAAGGGATTAACAAGAAGCCCAAAAGATGCAGCCCAGTTCTTAATTTTTAAAAGATCATAATTGATATCATGTACGGTCGTACACAGATCCGATAAGGTGGCGTGTCTATAAAGCTGTAAATCGTCTGCATAGAGATGGTAGTGAGAAGAAATAACTTTGGTAATTTCATTAATGAAGATTGAAAACAGAAGAGGGGAAAGTACGCCGCCTTGCGGAACGCCAGCAGAAAGATCAGCCCAGTCCGAGGAAGCCTCAGCAGACTTTACCATCTGCCGACGACCACGAAGATAAGATTGGAACCAATCAATCACAGGCTGAGCAAAGTTAAGTGAGCGAAGGATACCAAGCAATACATCAAAGTCGACTGAATTAAAGGCGTTGCTAAAATCGAGCAAAATAAGAATAGTAAACTCTCTTTTGTCCATAGCAAAGCGAATGTCTTCAGTGACTTTAAGCAGTGCGGTGGAAGTGCTGTGACCGGAACGGAAACCGGATTGAAAAGGACTAAGGAGATGATTATGTGTTAGGAATTCTGACAGTTGCTTATGCACAACGTCTTCAAGGATTTTTGATAGGATAGGCAAAATAGAGATGGGACGAAATTGTGAAAAAGAAGAGGGATTTGATATTTTGGGTATAGGAATCACATGTGCTAACTTCCAGACTGTTGGAAAGGTACTGGATTCAAAGGAAAAGTTTATAATGTGGGTAATAACAGGGTTTAAAGAGTCAAGGACAGGTATATACATACATACGTACATATCCCGACATATCCCGACATATACATACGTACATATCCCGACTAATGTTGTCAATACCAACCGCCTTGGAAGTGATAGACAGGATGCTTCTCTTGACTTCGCTCTCTGTGACTGTATGAAAATTAAAAGGAATACAATCAGGCGTGATGGCGTTCGCCATCTTTAACAATGTTTCAGCCTTCGTAGATGCTGAGATTGTTAAAGGGGGAGTAGAAAAATGTTTATTTAGAGAATTCAGATCAAATGAATGTTGAGAAGATTTTGAGGGATTACCCACGCCCAAAGATATTAAAAATCTCCACATCTGTGAAGTAGTCAGTTTATCGATGGAGGAGTGGATGAAACGGCGTTTAGCATCTCTACACATCCTATTGCAGAGATTTCGCAGTTTTTTGTACGTCGCAATATTGAGGTCAGTAGGATTCCTTTTAAAAACTCTCTTCGCTTTGTCACGTTTTGCCATAACATTTTTAATAGTTTGGGTAAGCCAAGGTGCTGGTAGATGTTTTACCTTAATTTTCCTAATAGGAGCATGCTTGTCATACAACTTTGTTAAAGATTCATTAAAAAAGGCCACCTTATCGTCAACATTCGTAAACGTATAAAAATTACTCCAGTCAATGCCATTGGCGTCATAACATAAATTGGCCATATTTATATTTTTCATATTGCGTCTTAAAATTATTTTAGTCTTGCGCTTTGAGAAGGAGAGTTTATAGCTAACGAAGAGTAAATCATGGAAGGAGAAAGGAGCTGTCAGCTGACCATGAGCTGACACACTATGAGGGTTGGAGACAATAATGACATCAAGAAGAGACGGAGTACAATTAGGTGAAAAATGAGTTTCTGAGAGAGGAAGAATAGTAAAGTTAAAAGAAGACACGATAGATTTTAGATTCGTCGCTCTGTGATCATTTTTCACGAGACAAGTGTTAAAATCACCCATTATGATCACATGTTCATAAGAAGGTGATAGTTTCTCAAGAAGGTCTTCAAAGGTGTTAAAATAATTAATATTTAAGGAAGGACAATAGAGGACCCCTAAAAGAAGTTTAGTGTGATGGGAAGAAATTTCTATGAAGAGGTATTCAAGGATGTTAGGGGAAAGGTTTGAGGATTGTTTTATTAACCGAAAGGGTATATTATTTCGTAAGAAAATGCAAACACCTCCCCCTCTATGAGAAACTCTGTCATTACGAATTAAAGTGAAATCCGGTAAAGTGTAAAGAGTCGAAGGAAGAGAAGGTTTTAACCAAGACTCAAAAACAAGGATACCGTCGACCTGCACGTTGCTAAATGATGCGAGAAAATCAGAGTAATGTGCCGGAATGCTTTGCGCATTTATATGTACAAAATTAAGACAATTAGAATTGTAGGAAAAAATAGAATTTAATTGTGAATCAACGGTCAAGCCTTCACTATCAAAAGATTGATTATGGCTAGAAACACTACAGAAATCATCAGAGGAGCATGAAAAGAAATCATCATTTATACAAGCATCACTTAAGTCAGACATATAGATATAAAATAAATATTAATATATAAATATATATACCTCAATCTAAATAAAAGAAATAACAAAAACAATTAAACGAAATAAAAATACTATAATCACAAGCGATACAAATAATCTCCCACATTATTTGTCCCTGGCTTGATAAATATATAACAAAAAGAGAAACGAAGCAGAAAAAAAAAAATAGTCTATATCTATGCTACATATCTACAATTATACAAGCAGAATGATAAATAAAAGAAAACAACTTGGATGACACAAATATTTTGAAATTCTAAATAGCAGCTACAAAATATAGATATTAGATATCTATTTTAAAATTTTAAATACAAAGACAAAGAAACATAGCTGCTTATTCACCACAAAGATAAACATTTTCAAGCAGAATATCCGAACGCTAATTTGCTGTCAAGCGTGTCAATGTCAGTTGCCATACGTCAGTGTTTTGACTGTTATAATGTTATATTAAAACAATTTAAAGAATTTGACGAATTTTAAGTTACAAACTCGTAAACAAGAAAAAATAAGTGTAACATATTATTAATTGGCAGCAAAAAACCAACTACACGGGTACAGATACATAGACACGGGTGACGTAATGGATGGCAATTATAGAAAATATATGAGTAACCTTTACTTTGTAGTAACTTTAACCCGCCGAGATCTTGTCTTCTGGTCCGGCGCACTGGAAACTTGAGGAAATTTTTCACAAAGATCCTTTAATTCAGCCGACGTAAAGATCTTTTTACGGCTTTTATCTGGAAGCGCCACGATGATTACTCCGTCAGATGTCCAGCAATTTTTCAAACCGAAATGTTTCCGAGCAGCAACGAATAATTCTTGCCTGGGCTTAGTCAAAAATTCCGATATAGTAACCCCAGACCCTTTTAGAGATGTTTTAGAGTTCCAAACAAGATTTCTGTGCTTTGTGGCAATAGAACGAACCAATATTGGTCTTGGTTTTTCCTTCTTTGTGCCAAGACGATGGCAGATATCCAGCTGTGAAGAATCAATACTAGTCAGCTTTAATTGATTGTGCAACACGGATTGAATCTTGCTCTCAACTTGCTCGTCAGTACTCTCCGGCAGACCGTGAAAAAGTAGCACTCTGCTACGGGAACGAGCTTCCTGCATATCAAAACCCACCGAGAGCAGCTGTAATTGCTGACGAAGCATACTAAGCGTCTTCCAGATTACATCTTTGAAAGTGGCATAGTCCGAGGCGAGAGAACTGAAGTCTCCAAAGGTAGTGGTCGGTGGTTTAGTGCTTCCTTGTGCTTGTGTTGACAGTGAGAGCATTTTGTCAAATTGATTCATGCGGGACTCGAACATTTTTACAATGTCATCCATGTTCTTGCTAAGCTGGTTATGTAAATCCATTGTACTTGTATTAAAGTTGAGAATTGATTGTGAACCAGGTAATGTGGGACTTTGTATTAACTTTAACGCTTCATATATTGATATTTGCAAAAAAATGAAAAAAAAAAAATAAAAAAAAAAAATAAAAAAAAAAATAAAAAAAAAAAAAATAAAAAAAAAATTTGTTATAATTATAAATTTATTTATGTTTTTTTATTTTTAACCCACGGTATAGCAACTAATGACCAAGAAATGATATTAAAAAAAATAAAGATAATACTCAAATAGAGATAAAATATATTTATACCGGTAAACGCGATGGTTTCTTGGTTCGATTGTCAACCGAGGAATACTTATGTGTGTAAATACTAGCTTTTACATATTATTATTCCATGCTGCATATTAAAAAATATCTATGTTACTGACAAATAAGCGCCACGTTAAATCAAATAAACTTTGTTTTTAAATTTTACTTAAAAAATTGTAGACCACTCAAAGCGACTGTCTGTCCGTGAATTAATTTAATAAACCTTTATACCTGTGGAATAAACGTGAATAAAATGAAATTATGTTCTTTAGATACTTAATGAATACGGCATTAAAATTGTAAAGATCGTTGAATGTTATTTGGTGACAATATATTTAAATATTTATTAATAATTAATTTAATATTCATATAAATAAAATAAAATCTGTAAAGTTGATATGTTCATGTAGCCCTTAGTAACCTTTAAACTTTTTTTTTCAAAAAAATAAACGGATGAAATAATTAGAAATACTCTCTTAAAATCATTTTAAATTGAGTTAAAAATATACAGTACCAATTTTGAAAAATGCGCGTGCGGTAAACAAGCGAAACATAACTACAACCGTACATCAACACTAATAAGCAGTTCGTTCAACCAAACCCAGTGACGCCTGGTTTTATTTATAATTAGTTTTTTATTTATAATTAGTTTTATCAATATGGCCTTGTCCTTTCTACGACGTAACTAAGTCAAATCACCTAGATGCTAGAGTGGAACCTACATCTAAGGCCAGCAATCATTTCAGTTCGAGCAACGCTATGGAGTAATCGGTTAAGTTTTTGACTTAAGTTATTCAAGCACCACTTAACTACCGCTTAAATAACTGACCGACTTCTATGGAACTCCTATGGCAGTGGCTGAAGCTTAAGTTCTACATTAGCCTCCTTGACGCCAAGCTACATGTGTCACCGACAACAGATAGCCGTAAATCAGTCTCATCGATACACGACAGCTGTAGTTAGTTACAATTTGTAGTATATATCATGGGAAATATTAATGTATTGTTATGTTAAATATAATATTATACCGTTCTTAGTAACAAAATTAATTATCATACAGATATAGAATTACAAACATAATACATACTAAAATATACTTTTGGAGTTAAAAGTTACTATAAAGTACATTTCATATTTTAGCTCAGCTCAGCGGTGAGAGCGCTGTATCAACTAATGACCAAGAAACGTCAATGAAAAAGTGAACAGAATATTTAAATATAAATAAAATATATTTATAACTTATAACTGAAGATCGTAGTGGTGCTGAGGCACATTGAATACCTGTACTCACGCACACATGCGCCCGCACAAACAAACATACGTACACACACAAGTTCATATCATGTGCGCGGGGACATTTGCTTTTGTTTTGTCATTTTATATTAATTCCTTGTAGTTTTGTTTTGCTTTAAAATACATATTTTTATTAAATTATATTTTCATAATAGGATAACTCATTTTAGTTTGGCTGTTTAGCTAAACATCAATTTGTTATCCTATTACTGCTGGCTTCTTTCTCTTTGTTTGAAGTTTATAATAAGCTGTTTTCTTCTTAATAATTAATAAATGTGTACACTGCCTTACAATCGATTGGGACATCTGAGCTTAAACAGCAATTATCGTGTGACGTGACGCCCTCTTGATTACAACTCGATGGCTCGATGATTCGATAGAAGCCTATATTGAGAGTTTATTTTCATCTTTTTCGAAAATTGCCATATATACCTAGATGTTTTGTTTGGAATTGAGTTTTACTATCGAACTTATAAATATACAGCAGTTTTATTTCAAAGTATCGATAATTGAAACACGTTTTTGGTGCAGGAGACAACTGTACCAAATATCTGTTTTGATTATCGGTTTTTTCTGTTAGATTACATGGAACTAGCGCACATCAGAGTTCCTGAGAAAAAAGATCCATGGGATGCAGTAACGTAATAATAATAATAAAATAAAAAGCCTTTTATTTCTCGCATATTAAAAAGTAGAATTACAGAATGCTTTAAGTTACCTTTAAATAACAATTTAAATATTATAATAATCTTTAAATAACAATTTATAACATGTAGTTTTTCTTAATTTATTCTTCTAAATAAAATACTCTGTACATTTTAATATTAATGATAATAGATAAAAAATAAGAATAAATATAATAATAATGAGCATAGTTAATATCATTGAATTAATTGGATTTGAATTAAATTGATTAATATAATTTAACATTAAAATATTTAAAATAATTAAAATAATAATAATAATTTGTCATGCAGGCATGCAAGAACCCCTCTTATGTGAGGGTAAAGGCCTCCTCCAGACTTTTCCATTTCTTTTTATCTTTGGCAGTTGTGTACCAGTTTTTACCAGCTATTTTTATTATGTCGTTGTCCCAACGAGTTGCCGGTCTACCTCTCTTTCTAATACCTGCAGGACCCCGCCATAACGTAAATCTCGAGGTCCAACGATCGTCGGTCATCCTGGCTACATGGCCAGCCCAGCGCCTCTTCAACTTTTCTGAGAAATTTAGTGCATCTGTAACTTTCGTGTTTTACGTATAATATTGTGAGGGATTTTTTGAATTTTTCTCACACCCGCAATGCTTCTCTCCATGCTTCGTTGGCAAGACTTGATCTTGTTTCTCACGCGTAGCGTGTATTTCCACGTTTGGCACCCGTACGTCATGGAGGGGAGCAGGCAAATGTCAATTATTTTTTTCTTTAGATTCATAGGCATGGTTCCCTTCAATACTTCTTTAAGACTCCAGAACTTTTTCCATGCACCAGAAATTCTTCTTTCAACTTCCAATTCATTGTTTTGCTTACTGAAAGAGATTTGTTTGCCGAGGTAAATGTAACTATCACATATTCCAATGGTTTTTGTTCGAGATGTATAGGGTGTTTTGTGCTGTTGGTCATAATTTTTGTTTTGCTCAGATTCATTACTAATCCTACTTCGTAACTCATAGTTTTCAGTGAGAGTAACATTGATTCCATCTCTTTAGCACATTCGGACAATAGAACAATATCATCGGCAAATCTCAGATGGCTGATGAATTTACCGTTTATGTTCAGACCTTTTCTATCCCAGTTTAGTTTATTGATGACCATCTCTAGTACAGCTATAAAAATTTTAGGAGAAAGTGGGTCACCTTGCCTTACACCTCTCTTTATGGGTATCGGTGGTCCTGTCGTCTCAAGTTTAACTCTACTTGTACAGTTGTTGTATATATATTTTATTATTTCTATATATTTGTGTTCAACGTGCTGTGAGCTTAAAGCAACCCATATAGAAGAATGTCGGATTGTGTCGAAGGCTTTCTGGTAATCGATGAATACTACATAGAGTGGTCTCTGGAATTCATTATACTTTTCGATAATTTGTTCTATTGCGTGTATATGATCTATAGTAGAAAAACCACGTCTAAAACCAGCTTGTTCTATTGGTTGGTGTTCTTCAATACTTTTACTAATCCTCTTTTCGATTATTGAAGAGAAGAGTTTGTATAGTGAGGGCAACAAACTAATAGGGCGATAATTGCCTATATCAGTGGGATCGCCTTTTTTGTAGAGTAGAATCATGTTCGACTCTGACCACTGAAAAGGCGTGGTGCCTTCTTCCAATATAGAGTTGAAAAGCGCTGTGAGAGGACGGGTAAGATAATTACAACCTATTTTTATTGCCTAGTTGGTTATACCATCAGGGCCAGGGCATTTTTCCACTTTCAGCCTCTTTATACCTTCTTAATTTCAACTCGTCTATCATTTTTATCTGCGAGACATCTTCGACAGGCTGTCGTATACTGGTACAGTCAAATATATTTGTAGAGTTTTGAGCTTGACAGTCATATAGTTTTTTATAGAAATTTGTTGCGGTTTTTATAATATCGGTCCTCTTGTATGATAATTTATTTGTCTCTTTAAGTTGGTTAATCCATGTCTTGTGAGTACTTAGCTCTTTGTACGCTTTTTTAATGCTGCCAGTGGAATTGATATGTTTTTCTATAGTTTTAGATCGGTGGAGCATGTAGTCTCTTTTATGTTTTTACTTATGAGCTTATATAAAGCTTTTAGTTTGTTTTTCTGTGCTCTGGTTTTAGGTTTAATTTCATGTAGTTGTTTCTCCGGTCCATGAGTTTTCTTGTATGGGCTGATATAACACTTGCCTTTCTACTATGTTGTTCGGTGTTATGTGCGACATGTAGACTTTTTACTAAGCTTCGAATTATATTGTCATAGTTCGCTTGTATAGGGATATCGTGTTGATATTGCAGTTGGGCTTCATGCTTTTCAAGAGATAATTTATACGCTGATATTTCTGCCACTTCTTTTCAATGAATTGGTTATACGACTTGTGTATTTCGTACGGCTTTGTTTAATTTTCGTAGAGCAAAAGATGCACGTACAAGTCTGTGGTCGGTGGGAAAGCTCACCTTCAAGACTTGCACATTTAAAACATTTTTGTCTAGATTAGTTAAAATGTAATCAATTTCATTCTTTGTGTTTCCATCTGGGGATTTCCAGGTCCATCTCTTGTTCTTGGGCTTTTTGAAGAATGTGTTCATAATACTCAATTTGTTTTCATATGCAAATTCTATCAGGCGCTCCCCTCTACTATTTCTCGTACCATATCCATGATTTTTCATTATCAGACTCTCTTCTGGTCTAGGGTGCCCTATTTTGAGTTAAAGTCACCCATGACTATTATGTTTTTACCTAAGCTTCTTATACTTTCATTAATAATTTGTATAAGGATTCAACTTCTTCTTCACTTGCAGCTTCTGTGTGTGCATAGACTTGCATTATATCCAGTTGATATCCATTTATATTTAGCTTTAGAAGAGCTACTCGTTCTGATACTCCAATAAAACTGACGATGCTTTTTTTGAGATATTTTTGAACAATGAAACCAACTCCGTATAATCCTCGTGTTTCCCCTGTATAACAAAATATGAAATCGTCGTATTCCTGGATTAATGAGCCGGCCCGCCGAACTTCGGAAAGGCCGATTATGTCGTATTTTATGTTTTTTAAAGAGTCCATCAGCTCCATCAATCGATGATTTGTTGATAAAGTCCTCACATCATATGTTGCTACTTGCCATATGTCGTTTCTAGTGTGTTCGCCTCTGGTAGGGTTATCTGGAGGGTTTTGGTCGAGCTCTCCCGCGGTGACCAACCGTAGTGGGAGATGAGGTGTCGGAGGGGCCGTGTTAATTGTTATTCTTTGTTGCCTTTTTTTTCTTGGTTTTTCAGGCTGCACGTGAGAGTTGCCAGTAGAAGTGTAGTTGAGTTTTGATTTTTGTGTGATAAAATCTTCATGTTGGATATCCTGTTCTTTTTGTAAGACTGTTTTTGGTCATGTTTTTTTGTATGTATAAATTCGGGTGACTCAGACAAATTTCTTTTATTTGTATTTGTATGACCACGAGAAAATTGTTGTCCTTTATCTTTTATTACTATCAGCTTATCATAGCTAAGGTAGGCCTTGTTACCTAATTGTTTTTCTTTTTCAGTTGTTCTTGTAATTCTTTTCGCTTGTTCAGGATCTCTATGGGGTAGTCCTCTTTCAAGTAGTATGGAGTATTTTCCAGGAGTTCTTATTTCTTAAGATATTAATTTTTAATCCCATGTGCTAAAAGTAATTTTTATTGGTCTGATCGTACCCTTATTTTTACCCAGTCTTCTAACATCTTCTATACTAAAATTATTATATTGGAAGTTAAAGTGTGTATTTATGAAATCTATTACGGTCTTCTCCAGCTCGTGATAGGATTTTTCGTGTTCCTCTACGCCAAACAAGATGAGATTTTTACGTCGTAAGTGTCGGTCAAAGTTTTTTATTACTGTATTTTGTTGTTGGATTTTTGTTTCGAGAATATCCTGTTTTCTCCTCTAAATTCGCAAATTTTTCATTTAAATTATGTATAATGGTTGTTTTATTTCCTCTTTCATTTCTAACATTTCTTTTTTGACTGCCTAATTTCTTGTTGCATATTCTCCAGCATCTTTTTTATTTCATCCATGTCTTTGTTTTTGTGTATGTAACGCCCTCTTTTGATAGTTAAAGTCTTGACTTCTGCCGTCCTGGTGTGAATGAAGTGCACTCGCTTGTATCGATTATAGTTCCTATACTGTCTGCTTATAGATCCGGTTAGATGGCGTTGCGGTATCTTTTAAATCGATGACAACAAGACGAGTGTATACTATCTGTGTCGTGGTCTTGTGTTATTGCCGGATTGTGCTAGATGGTGTTAGTAATATGATATTCGAGTATATGACTCAAAATATATCATCTACATGAATCAGCTGTTTTTATGATCAACAAAAACATAAAGTATTTAGAGTTATGAAGGTTTATAGGTATCACTTGCACAGAGTTTTTGTTGTGGTTTGTTTCCGTTTCACACAGTCAGAGTATTTTACTAGTTCATCACACTTCACTGTTTATTTTCTCATCCAATAACGACCGAGGAACTGTCATTTTTAGTCGTTATTTCGTGGGCTGAGCAGAACGCACTTTATCACTTAAGTTTCTCTTGGCTTTTGTGAGGTTTTAGCCACGAACTGAATTATGTCCCGGTAAATCACTGTTAAAACTACACAATCAGATACTTTTTATAATGTTTTATTAACACTTTATATTTTTTATTTGCGATTGTTATACGGATTCGATGTTAGTCGTGCCGCTGTGGCGCCCTCTCCATGCAGTAACGTATTAAGTGTTAAATTAGTCGCACTGAATTAAAGATATATGTAAGTTAAAACATATGCACAAACGGTACATAAAACACAGAGACATGATATTCCATCTCCGTGGAGCGGAACTGCTCAAAGTACTTTAGCAACTTGCTGTTCCTATTTGAATAAACCGGCATACACTACCATGGACGATTTTGTATAATATTTTTCTAATATACTGCATATTTGTTTAATATCTTTGAGTTTAACTTTTTTATTTTTTCATTTAGACACACAATAAGTCGAAAACCTTATGCTGATAGAATGTTTTGTTTCTTTCCTCTGAAACGCTAAATCTCTATTGCTAAAAATTTCAACCCAATATTAGTGTAAACCAACAAAAAGAATGCAATCCATCACTAGTTTATTGAGCATTGGAATAAATCCCGTACATATAGGCCTTAAAGAAGTTATAACCCATATAAGTTAAAGAAAATAAGTAATGGATTTTAGAAATTAAATTGAACATTTATTTATTTTAATTTCAATAAAAATATACAAAGAAGACTAAATTTTAAGTCCGATATGTGGTACGTAATAAGATTACTTTGATATCACGCACAAGTTGTGAAAAATAATCGTCGCGATTCAAAGTTGTAATATTAGTAATAATTCCTGATTAACAAACTGAAGTTCGCGAATGTAAATGTTTGATAAAGTTAAATGCTTGATAAAATTAAATGCTTCAAAAATAAATATGTCTTGTTTTAAGAAGGTTCAAGCTGTTTCCCACATATTAAGAGTAAGCAGTGATAATTAGTGTTAAAACACTCAGCTCTTCAATTCCCGTCTGAATTTGAACGACAGAACTCGACTCCGCATGCCTGAGTGACGATTTCATCTAAGTCCTGAATCAGGAGGAATTTACATCGAAATCTTATAATAAAACAAAAACATGAACTAAAGTCAAAACCTTATTTATTTTTTCTTTTATTAAGCTTACGTTCTTCTTCAGATTGAATCTCATGGTTTATATTACTTATATAAGTAAGGATTTTTGAAATATTAACGTACATTATTTCAAGATAATCTTAAAAAAGATTAATACAACAAGGTTACAATAAAACTACTTTTTTAATTACTAAATGCCCTATTTTTTACCAACTCTTTAGTATAAGAAAGTAAATGCAGAAATCGTTGCAATTGAATATAATACTCGGAGGAAAGAAAAAAATATGGAGTAATTCAGGTGTAATTTCCTCGCAGCCAAATTAAAAATTGTTCTGTTTCAGTACTAGAAAATAATTGTTGTTGTTCCTACATAACTCTAACACGAATGACGCATTTACTTCAATAAATCGTTAGTTTATTGAAATATTCTCTACAAGTAGCGGCCAAGATCACGCGATTTACCACCATTGGACAACTTCTGCGGATGTACGAGAAGTCAAAGAGGCCAACATTTGATGTACATATATGATACATATACACTAGTACACACACAGTACACGAGCCGCCAGTCAAAGAAATAAGTAATACAAGGTTCATTTCCAATACCCCATTCAATAACGTTTTTTTTTCTAATTGGCGTATCGTACTCGCGTATAGCATAGGAGTACGTGTTTTGTTACGGATTCCTGTGAACGGTGTATGTTTATTTCGGACGTTTTAAACGATTGTGTTTTATTGTTGTTCCCTTTTTTTGCAATGCTACAGCGTTTTTGAAAGAAATTTTACTTTTGTAAGAATAAATGGTTTATGCTATAATTGTTGTACTATAAATACGACATCTTCTTTTTATTGTATAATTTAGTATATATTTATTTTGAGGGCTTTAGTGGATAAGTGACTATAAAGATATAAAGAGAACATAGTGCCAAGATAGTCTTTATCCCAGGAAGATTTGTCTCAATATACGAAAATGAAATTAAATTTCATACCAACCTAGACTGTAAAAAATTGCAAATATAAATATATTTTCTATCTATCTGTCTAAAAGTATCACAAATGGGAAGACTTCTCTGACCCACTCATACGTTACTTAATGTTACGAAATTTACTTTTCAATTAAAATACATTCACTCTTAAAATTTACTTTCAAAATTGTATGTTTTGTTAGTATATACTTTTTATGTTCTGAAACGACATTGTGTTAGTCATCGAAAAAGTAAAATTTATGACTATAACCGCAATAAATTGTAAATTGTGGCTGTTTTTATAGTAAACGTTACTCTGCATTCAAAATACTTTTTGAATATATTTGTATCCACTTGTTAACTAAATTTATCTGAGGCTTTTCTTATTACAATTTCATTTTAGTTCTTATTTTTTATTATGTGTACTGAATTCTGTCTTCGAAATCCCAACTTTCTTCTACTTCTAGGCAGTAATTTTTTATAAAGTACCTTTAATATTAATATAAAAATAATATACACTTAATAAAATAATAAATAGCAACCAAATTTTCTTGGATTTTATTAAGAAGATTTTATCTTCAGTTACAGATAGAAAATTCCGTAAATGTGTAATTAATAGCCTGGAAAATTTTAAGTTACAAACTCGTAAACAAGAAAAAATAAGTGTAACATATTATTAATTGGCAGCAAAAAACCAACTACACGGGTACAGATACATAGACACGGGTGACGTAATGGATGGCAATTATAGAAAATATATGAGTAACCTTTACTTTGTAGTAACTTTAACCCGCCGAGATCTTGTCTTCTGGTCCGGCGCACTGGAAACTTGAGGAAATTTTTCACAAAGATCCTTTAATTCAGCGACGTAAAGATCTTTTTACGGCTTTATTCTGGAAGCGCCACGATGATTACTCCGTCAGATGTCCAGGCAATTTGTTTCAACCCGAAATGTTCCGAGCAGCAACGAATAATCTTGCCTGGGCTTAGTCAAAAATTCCGATATAGTAACCCCAAGACCCTTTATAGATGATGTTTAGCGTCCAAACAAGATTTCTGTGCTTTGTGGCAATAGAACGAACCAATATTGGTCTTTGGTTTTCCCTTTTTTGTGCC
>JAZFAU010000796.1:0-46201 GCA_037178615.1 Dione vanillae
AAGCATTACCTACGGCTTAACTGAAAACGTATAACTAGCTTCTGGAAGGTGGTTTCTATTAAATGGCTTGAGGGCACAATTAAGATAAGATGGGACGCGTATAAGATCACTTGCGTTTCATATCATATGGAAGTACAAAACTATAGAGATTATTACAAGTATTTAAAGGAGATCAAGTTAGTTTTATAATATAGCTTTTTAAGTAATCTAGTGATAAGACACTCCGTTGCTTAGTCCCTGCTTTCTCCTTCCCCGCTTTCCGTCTTTTTCGAAGCATTGCGTGTTGAGTGTCGGAACTCAACGCTGCGCTTTGGCTAGTTTCCAGAGCGAAGAAAATGAAAATAGAAAAATCCATCTTCCCCGAGTGGGAATCGAACCCACAAACCGTCGTGTTTACAGGTAGACGCTACGCCTCTGCGCCATGACGGTTTTCATATTTTGTTAACATATAGTTATGAGATGATTATTGATTACACGGATCAACATGAATTTTGAGTCTGAGTTCTGTATCTCTGATTTTGATTACTTATGCCTAACTAATTATGAAATAATATTTTTATCTAATAAAGTTTGCTTTTGTAGTTTCTAAAACGAAATTTCAATTTTTATGAAAAAGCTGTATTCTTTAATTTCAATTATATATAAAATTAAAACAGTTTTGAATTCACATATTTTAATTAACTTCAATTATACAAGACGGCATAAATAAACCCAAAAACACAAAAAAGAATACAAAAAAGACTTCAAAAATGAACAGATTTGGTATTTCTTGTATGTAAGTTGGAACTTTCTCGTATGAGCCCCCAAATGTAGTCACCCATCATGTTTTCATTATATTGTCCTTGATAATGCTTTTCAAAGTTCATTACATCTCGATGCAAACGTTCCCCTTGCTCTTTTGAATATGCACCTAAGTTGTCTTTAAATTTACCCAAATGAGCATGTAGCTTTCAAGGACATTCTGCAACCCATAACTTTGTAGTTATATCAGTAATAAGCTTCGTGTAATTTCCTGCCTTTCTATTGCCAAGAAAGCCATGAATCACTGCCAGTGATTCATGGCTTTAAGTCTGAGCCGCGCTTGACTTTCGTGGGTACTGACGAGCTGTAGGAATTGTTCACTGGCCATTATTTTGTTTGTTTGTGGACCGATGAAGATACCAGCTTTAATTTTAGCCTCTGACAATTTCGGGGAAAATGATTTTAAATATTGAAAGACCTCAGAGTCTTGACGCAGAGCCTTAACGAACTGCTTCATCAAACCTAATTTAATGTGCAATGGAGGTATTAAAATATAATCGGGCTTCACAATTGGTTCAATTTTGATATCATGTTGTCCTATTTGAAACTCACTCCGTTGTGTCCATGAGTGCTGCTGGTAGTGAAGTGCATCGGCTCTACTGTCCCATAAGTAAATGTAACACGGATATTTAGTGTACACCGCCTTGCATTCCCATCAGAAATCCAACCATTTTGAAATCACGTTTTGGAAGACATTTTAAGCCTCACAACACAAAATATGTTATTCAAAGTATAGTATACGTTTGCAAAGTGCACTGCCGTGGACAGTTTGTCACTCCTGCCTTACTCCTACAGCGCCCCCTACCCCGCTCCTGGATCTTATAGGCAAAGACTCCTAAAAAAACTGCTAAAACACTATAATATTCGTTTTACATTGTTTAAAGGTACAAAAGCAAATTTTATTTATTATAAATAGAGTTTCTGCTTTTATTTCGGTGTATACGATCAGAAAACATTCACTAAATAACAGATTCAAAGAAAAAAAAAATTTTGTTGACTTGTGTTATTAATACTACTATTAAGGTCATATCGTCATGTGTAGTAACCGATTATTAATAAAAGTTGTAGGTCTGATCGTGATCTGATCGATCGTTCATTTTGTGTTCTAACAAGACAAAGTGCAGTGTCATTCAGGTATTTACACTGTAGTTTTGCCATCCAAGGTAAACGGTGAAACTGAAAGGAAATAAAATCCCATTTCCAACGATTCATGGGGTTCCGTGACCAAATGGTAAGAAAGGAAGGTCTGTCGATCCGTATGTCACAGTCACAATTTTCCAAAACCATAAGAACTATACTATTAAAACATAGGTAAATAGGACTGTTCTCTGAACTGTGTTAATTTTTTTTCCTAATCTTTCGCTCACAAGTAATAAGCATGTGGCGTTTATTTTTTTAAAAAATATATGTCTGTATGGTTCTTTGTTAATTTAAGTGTTAATGACATTTTTCAAAGATTTACATATGATGATTCTGTAAATTCTTACTTCTGGCCAAATTTCATAATTCTGTGTAATCGGGTTAAACCCTATTGATAATGCCACGGTTTAGAATAATTTAAAATTGGTTAAAGAAATCTTTTATCAATGCAATTATTAACTAATAATTAAATTGCGCTGATATTGATATTGAATAAGTTTTGTACCCTTAAGAAATGTGGTATTAAAAGACTTTCAAGACTTTTCTCCTAGACATAGAGATAGGCAAGCAAAACGAAAGACAAACGATTTTATAAGCCATCCATTGTTTTTTGTGCTACAGAATCCTAATAACTTTAGATTGATTTAGCTCGGTAAAGTCTTAAATTGTGAAATCGTATAAATTGCTTAAAATGTCACAGTAAAAGTGAACAAGTAACTTGTTTATAAGGAAGCGTTTCAAGCACTTGCTTCAAGCTTCAGTTTTAAGAAGTTAAAAACTAAAAAGAATAGTTAAGACAAATAAAACTTTAATATAATTACAAAATTAAATAAATATATATATATATATATATATATATATATATATATATATATATATATATATATATATATATATATATATATATATATATATATATATATATATATATATATATATATATATATATATATATATATATATATATATATATATTATATATATATATATATATATATATATATATATATATATATATATATATATATATATATATATATATATATATATATATATATATATATATATATATATATATATATATATATATATATATATATATATATATATATATATATATATATATATATATATATATATGTATATATATATATATATATATATATATATAGATATATATATATATATATATATATATATATATATATATATATATATATATATATATATATATATATATATATATATATATATATGTATATGTATATGTATATGTATATGTATATGTATATGTATATGTATATATATATATATATATATATATATATATATATATATATATATATATATATATATATATATATATATATATATATATATATATATATATATATATATATATATATATATATATATATATATATATATATATATATATATATATATATATATATATATATATATATATATATATATATATATATATATGTATATGTATATGTATATGTATATATATATGTATATGTATATGTATATGTATATGTATATATATGTATATGTATATGTATATATATATGTATATATATATGTATATGTATATGTATATGTATATGTATATATATGTATATGTATATGTATATATATATATATATATATATATATATATATATATATATATATATAATATATATATATATATATATATATATATATATATATATATATATATATATATATATATATATATATATATATATATATATATATATATATATATATATATATATATATATATATGTATATATATATATATATATATATATATATATATATATATATATATATATATATATATATATATATATATATATATATATATATATATATATATATATATATATATATATATATATATATATATATATATATATATATATATATATATATATATATATATATATATATATATATATATATATATATGTATATATATATATATATATATATATATATATATGTATATATATATATATATATATATATATATGTATATATATATATATATATATATATATATATATATATATATATATATATATATATATATATATATATATATATATATATATATATATATATATATATATATATATATATATATATATATATATATATATATATATATATATATATATATATGTATATATATATATATATATATATATATATATATATATATATATATATATATATATATATATATATATATATATATATGTATATATATATATATATATATATATATATATATATATACTTGAACAAAGCTGTCGTCTTTTTGATATATAAGAGAAGAAACTGCTTAGCATTCCATGGATTCACCGTGCGGGTGCCGGGCCCATCGCGTTGTAGGAAGAGGAGCTCCGATCAGCGCTTGGGACTTGCGACCCAAGTGTAGGTTTAAAGGGGCCCCTTTAAAATGCATTAACGCTCACCTTCACTGTCCGAGCTCCTCCCACTACCTAACCAAATTCGAAAAGATTCTGCTAATGCCGCCTTTGAAGTACGTTCTAGAAAAGTATTAGTAATAGTTCTAGACAGGCCGAGATCTTTTAGCAAGCTAAAGAGAGATTTCGCTGTTATACCTCTCGCTCCTACTTCTACCGCGTATGAATTTACTCTAAACCTATTCCTGGTCAGTTCGTTAGTAAGCTCGAAATATTTATTAAGTTTGAAGCTATGACTTTTAGGTATATTAGTCTCCCACGGAACTGTAAGTTCTACCAGTACTACGCGTTTTAGGTTTCGAGAATAAAGAAAAATATCAGGTCTGGATGACGAAACACCAATGTCCTCAGGGATTTTATACTGTTTCTCATACGTGTCCATCAAAAGAGTCCAATCAGGAGCTGGATCTAATATTGAGAAAGGTTTTTGCGTGTGTTTTTTAACAGAACCTTCTTTCACAAACTCTGTTGAACGTTTGCTGGTTGTAATGTTTCTCTGTGCTCTTGCTACTGAAAGACTAACGGCTTCACGTATAATTTCTAGTACCTTGTCATGGCGCCGCGAGTATTGACCACTTTCCAGGAGTACCCTACACCCCACCAGCATATGTTTAGCTGTCCCCACTGCCTCTTTACAGATGTAGCAAGATTTATCGGTAGCTTTACCCCATCTCACTAAATTACTTTGATCTGGAAGAGTCATTTGGAACGCATTCAGGTAGAATTTTAATAGTGCTGGAGACCAGTCATGAATTAGGGTGCGCCATTTTAAAGCTAAAGGGATACAAAATTCTCCCAGAGTTAGCCACTCGTTTTGCATTTCTAACCCCATTGCGTGCATCTTATACCTATCATTCTCGTCTTGCCGTATAAAAGATTTTATTATGTCCATATCTTGAACTTTCCTCTTTGATCCTAACCCTACTTTACTTGATTGTGCTCCTATCATAAATTGTTTATGGAACTTAAGTCTTGACTCGAGCTCTGGGACACTTCTGTCTTTTGGAAGTGAGGTAACAATCTCATCTCGTGATTTTCCCAGGATATGTGTTTTGGCAACTCTTAGATGTTTATAGAGCTCCGATGGTTTCTTTAATCTCAACCCAAAGTTATTTTTTTCCCTAAATAAGGTTGAGGTGTCTGCCGAATGCGCTAGCCCAAGCCAAAACTTCAGTATCTTTATGACGCTTGCATCTAACTTAGCCAAGAGGGTTTTATTAAAATCATATACGAGGAAAGGCCAATTCAGACGTGATGTTAGAAAATTGTCGTATATCCAAACTTTTTTGACATTACTTATAGGTTGATGTTCTACCTTTTCAAGATCTGTCAAAAAGCTGTCGACTAGTACATCTAAAGATGGAGTACGGCCTTTATAATCTATTTTCTTGCCGAGAAATTTAAAAGGTGCCGCTTCGGAAACTATAGAAATGCTTTTACCATCTATTTTAAGTCCCGGATCGTATGAGGTATATTTAGTGTTTCGTCTACCCAGACATAAGCAGTGACACTTACTAGGTTTTGTCCTCATTCCCTTCGTCCACGCACAAAATTCTTCTACTTCATCCAATAGCAGCTGACATTGCTTTGGATTCCTAGTAAGTATCGCGAGATCGTCCGCAAAAGCAAGAATGGATTCTGTGTGTTTATTGTTTAACTTAAACCGATAACCCCATTTTCTCTCATGTTTAATTAAATTATCTATTAAAATATTTATGATGATATTAAATATTATTGGGGATAAACAACAACCCTGGAAAAGACCTACTCTATAGCTTAAAGGTTTTGAATTACCGTTTTTTGAGGTTATAACGAATTTTAATTTTGAATAGTATGACGCGATTATGTTGCTTACTATTGTAGGAAAGTTGTACCATTTTAAAGCAAACATCAATAGATCGTGTTGTACTGATCCGAACGCGTTTTCTAAATCTATCCAACATACCGTAATTTGCCTCTCACACTTTCTGGCGTCTTTTAAGCTTTCGGTTAACAAAGTATTATGCTCCAGGCATCCAGAAATTCCAGGTAGAAACCCTTTCTGGTAGTTCGGCCTGAAGTACCTATTGCTAATCATAAAATGGGTCATTTTCGTTTGAAATATTGAGAAAAAGATTTTAGACAAAGTATTCGTAAGAGCAATCGGCCTAGTATCCTTTGGATCTGTTACCCGGTCTTTTTTGGGAATGAGGACAAATATCGCTTCTCCAAATGACGTAGGTATTTGCTTTCTTGACCAGATTTTACCATATAAGTTGTGGAGGTGTTTACGAACAGATGAACATTTTTTGTAAACTATATAGGGGATACCATCAGGACCTGGAGCTGATTTAGATGGTTTCTTTTTGATTTGATTATTTATTTCCTCTAAAGTTGGTGGGTCAACTTGAAAGTCAACGTGAGGAATCTCAGGTCGTTGGTTGTTTGGCTCCATATATAGCCTTTCTATATTAGGCACTTCGTACGTGTATAACGTATATATACGTGTAATATTCGTAAGGTCTTAGTCGTACACCAAGGGTTCCGAAGCAATTTAATGATTGTAGGTCAATGGAAAGTACGACATATATTTCTTGCACATTGAAAGTACAAAGAATTATATAAAAAAATTAACATATTCAATTTTTTACTCTAAAAATTGTTTCGTGCCATAAATAAGCTATAAATATTGTTAAGATACTCTGATAAGAACTTGATGAAGATGCTGTCGAAGTTTCACAGTGGTTTCGTTTCAACTTCATAGAAACTTTGAACTTTTAACCCGGATAGCAAAAATCGAATGAAGTGGTCCAAGATTGTTTCAAAGTAATCTACTAAGCCAATTTGCCGGCTTTCTATGTATATTGAGTAATGTATAATATTTTGATATATTTAAAAATTTTTGACATTAAACGACGCTCGTCTCATGGTCGTTAACTATTAACAATTTCAAAAGGGTATAAGTTTCATATGAATTATTAGGTGTCCCTTTATCAGACTATATTGAATTGGATACGGTTCAAACCAAAATTCTCACTTTGACCCGCTTTCCAACGTTTTTTAAGCATTGCATGTTTAGCAGCGGAACTCAACGCCGCGAATTGTTTAATTTCCGTAAATGAAGAAAATGGAAATAGAAAAATTTTGTACATTTCAATTTGCCAACAAATATCGATTAGTACTTGGCATTGTATGTCGAGGCATCCTTATTCTAAGTTAACGAAAAGTAAATTCATAACAAGCTCAATTTGCGGTCGTACGTACTAATTTAGTATCAAAAACAACAACAAATATCCTCTGATGGTTTTTTCTATGATATACCTATAAATTACCGATATTCCGATTTATTGATATTTTTTGTACAAGTAGTTTTGATTCCCACATTTTATCTATTTGTTTGTTTAAGATGTATTTCTAGAGTCTTGATTGTACAGCCATATTAACATACCTTTGTGATTGTGCTTTTTCTCTATATTATACTTATTACCAATATTCGGATTTCTTGTATTTTTTTGGTATTTATATTGTAGGTTCTAAATTTTGCCTAAACTCTTGATTAAGAAATATTTCTGCAGTCTTGATTGTACGAACAATTTCATAAATGCTTGTATTTTTCAATGAGTTGTTTTAAAAGCATTTAAGCAGATTTCATAGTTTACTTTGTTTCAGTGCAGTTTCTATACGGTATAATTTTTAAGGCATGCTATTTGTTTTTTAATTTCATGCTTTTTTTATGGGAAACGAGCGGTAGGTGATGATAATTGATCGCCGACGCCCACGGTCCTGTGTAACAGCAGAGGTGTTACAAGAGCGTTGCCGGCCTTGACAGTGGACGTAGACGCGCATTTGAAGGTACCCATGTCGTATCGATCTGGCAACACTGCCGCATATAGGCTATTCCACAGTAGTGGTGCGTGGAGAAAAAATTCCACGTATCTAGATGGTGGGGATGATACTTTAATGTGTGTAGAAACAAGCACCAGATCAAACAGTTCTCCAGAATACTCCCCATGGTATAAGCGGTAGAGAACGCACAGAAATTTATTACTTCACGCTGTATCCCATACATAGCAGGGTAGGCAGAGATAACTTTTTATTTCGCATTCCACCTTTCTAACGCGGAACTCAATGCCGCGTTTTACTTGTTACCAACGAGAAGAAAATACCATTTATATTCTACAAGCGGGAATCGAACGCAAACTCGCGTTTACAGGCAGGTGCTGTGCTTCTGGTCCACGATGGTTTATCTAAGTTAAGCTATTTTCATTATAAATGTACCTAATAGATAAATTGCTAATAATATAAAATAAACACGTAAGTACGTTATCTCATAGCAATAATAACAGCAGTAAAAAATAAACGTGAACATAATAAAACTATAAAATCGTGTCGAAGTTAGGTATTATTATTTGTTTAATAATAAATTTGACACGATTTTTAATGACAATTTAATGTATTTAAAAATTCTTAAGAATAACCATAAGTTCTGTAGCTTATGACATTTTTAACATAAGGTGATAGTTATAAATCCATATTATTAATTAATTACACTTCCTTAAGAACACACATACACGTCATAATCATAATATTAGTTTCAAAAATGATTATATTAATTTTTTTTTTTAATAATTTTGTTTGAAACAAGATGATGTGTAATTTGCATACTTAGCCTAGTGCTCAGATTTTTTTTATGGGCAGGACAAGGCAAACGAGCGGTCCGGTAAACTGATGGTAAGTGATCACCGACGCCCACGGACCTGTGTAACAGTGTGTTACAAGAGCGTTGCCGGTCTTTAATATGGAGGTAGATCTGGAAACACTGCCGCAGGCATGCTATTCCACAGTAGCGTGAAAAAAGTTCCTACGGAACCGCACAGTAGAAGAGTTCCACGTGTCCAGATGGTGGGGATGATATCTTAATTTGTGTCGTACTGTGCGGTTGGAGGATTCAGCGGCAGGCACCAGATCAAAAAGTTCTCCAGAACACTCCCCATGGTATAAGCGGTAGAGAACGCACAGCGAGGAAACATCTCTACACAGCGCCAAAGTGTCTAGCTTGTCACAGATAATTGGGTCCACAACCATGCGAATAGCTCTACGCTGTATGCGATCAAATAGTTCAAGTTGATACTGGGGTGCACCAGGCCAGAGATGCGAACAATACTCCATGTGAGGCCGAACCTGGGCTCTATACAGAGCCAATCGGTGTGCAGGCGTGAAGTACTGTCTCGCTCTTCCGATGACACCCAGTTTCTTCGCGGCCAACTTGGTCTTGCTATCCAAATGATCGCGAACCTGACAGTCATTCGAAACGCTGAGCCCAATATACTGATAGAGAAGAGCTTTAAGAGAAGTGTTCTCAAAAACTGGTCACAAGACAAAAGGGTTTTTTAGTGGTGCAAACTTGAGTCTTCTGGGGGTTGAATTGAACAAGATTCCTTTCACCCCACAATGAGACATTACTGAGGGAGGTCTCAATAGAAGACATAAGTTTTATTCAGCAATCGTCGACGTTTTCCCGAGAAAGACCTGCACGGCCGGAGTATACGGCGTCCACAATACTATCATCCGCATAGCAATGAATATTAGAATCTTCGAACATATCATCTCACATATAACGTCATTGTTATGCAGAAGGAAAAGCGTGGGGGCCAGCACACAAACTAACTGTCAGGCCTTCGCCTTTACTTTTGACAGCTGCAGCCCAACGGTGAGTAAGTTAAACTAGAAGATCACCAGTGAACGACCATGGCGAAAGCCATATTGACGGTCGTTGATCAACTGGTGATCCTCTAGATAAGCCAAGATCTGGATGTTTATTGTACTCTCCATAACTTTAGAGAGCAGGGACGTGATAGCGATAGGCCTATAGTTTGCCGGATTCAATCTGTCACCTTTCTTCGGGATTCTTCGGGATCGGGTGAATCAGAGCGGTCTTCCACAAGTTCGGAACTACGCCGATTGAATAGAAAAGCCGTAATAGACGCGTTAGTATCGATGTCAACTCAGGAGCGCAAGAACGGAGCACTAAAGGAGAAATGCCATCAGGTCCACTCGACTTGTGGATGTCCAAAGAAGAGAGGGCTCGATGAACAGATTTTGACTGAACTAAATATTAGATTATTAAACCGTATATTAAAACTTTTAGTAGGTACTATTTTTAGTATTTATAGCTCTTTAAATACTTACATAAATCGTAAAAAGTATATTACACACAAATGTGTTATTAACAATCAGAACTGCGTATAAAGTGATACTGAAATGAGTCTTACAAACAAAGTTGTCATTATAACAGGTGCAGGCTCAGGTATTGGAGAAAGCATTGCTTTGCATTTCAGCAAACTCTCTGCAAAACTGTGTTTAATTGACAAAAACGAGGAAGATCTGTCTAAAATAGCAGAAAAATGTAAGAAATTTAATAATAACAGAATTTTAAAAGCTGTTATTGACGTTTCTAACGATAATGATTTAAGAAAAACCATAGAATCGGTTGTGGATAAATATCATGGAATTGATGTGCTAATAAATTGTGCGGGAATTGTTGGACATTGTTCAATAACGGATTCGGGCATTTTGGATGATTTCGATAAAGTTTTGAATGTAAATTTACGATCTCTTGTCGCTGCTATACACTTGGCTACGCCTTATCTGATTAAAAATAGAGGGAATATAATAAACATTTCTAGCGTTTTGGGCAAGTTGACAGTTCACGGTTCCATAGCTTATAATACTTCAAAAGCCGCTGTTACTCATCTAACTAGATGTGTGGCTTTAGAGTTAGCCGAACATGGTGTTAGGGTCAATTGTATATCTCCTGGACCTGCAGAAACTAATCTCATTATAAACGCTGGTAAAACACATGATGAAAGCAAGACTGTGTACGATATTATGTTGAAACAGTTGCCGTTAAAGTATTTGGTTAAAGTGGAAGAAGTTGCCGAAATGGCAGGATTTTTGGCCAGTGACAAAACAACTTGTATTACAGGGGCAAATATGTTTATCGATTCCGGGCTAGCCGTAGCCTCTTGTGTGAGGGTATCTAATTAACTGAGAGCAGCGTGGTGTTAAAGTGTAATTTTATCTTGAAATAATGCAAAAGTTAAATTTCGACTACATCTAACAGTTATGACTTTTTTAAGAAAATAATATTATTGTTCAGATAAGTCTGTCCAAGATAAGTGCCATTCGGTGTACAATTAAAGAATATAAAGTTTTGTCTTCGTTTTTGTTCATTCACAGCTTGAACTTGTGTCAAGTGTATAAAAAATAATACTTTTCTCTTTCTTTATTGAAAAGAAATATTTAGCTGTATTTGTAACCAAATCGTCTATTTGAAATGATAATTAGCTTTTAATTATCTTGAGATTAGATGAGAATTTCAATAAAGTATAAAGCAATAGCTTTTATCTGTGGTTTCTTCTCCGTGGTAAAACAAAAACAATTTAGAGTTGTGTAAACACGTGTATTGTAGGTCCCCAAGGTATGTCTGATTAACCAAAGGAATACATATTTTGAATGAAAATGAAATGTATAAAAATTGAAACTCAAATCCTAATCCTAATTTGGTCAATTGGATATATTTTGGCTTCATTAATGATAAAGTTGATTAATGACATGTTAGTAATATATAGATATACCTGAATAATTGTACTGTATAAACCTAAAAATATTAGTTAATTAGAGGACCTTCGTGCAGACGTGTAGCGTATGTCTGTAAACGCGACAGTTTGTGGGTTCTATCCCATTCGTTGAAAATAGATTTTTTCATTTTCATTTTGTTCTCTCTTCGAAAAGGTGAAAAGCTGGGCGCGAGGTGCCTTAAGACTAGATTCTCACGGTTCCCGCAGTTATCTCTGCCTACCCTCCTATATTGCGGGATAAAGCGAAGCTATAGCATTTAGTGAAGTTATAAAAAATATGACTTAATGTTGAAGTAAAAATTGAGTTTGAGCAATATATTATACTCTGAAATTTAGCCAATTAAGAGTTAATAAGCTGCAGGTTTGCAAGCAATTTTAAGTTAAATATAAAAAGAAGTTTTTAATTCGCAGACTTGGCGGTATAATTCCATGAACGTGAAAATGTTAATGATACAACTTTGAAATTAGAAGCTCGGTTCTAGATTTGTAAGCTTTTAAACACTTTGGATTGTGTTTTTTATTTATATAGTTGCCAATTGTGGCTTTTGCACGAAACGGTGCTTTTTCTACGTTAAAAGTTTTAATTCAAAAACTTAGTATGTATCTACTGCATAAGATATGTATATATTAAAGTTATGGTTAAGTTTCTAAATTAATAGTAAAGAGTAAATTGAAATAAGGTAAGTTTGGCGTAGACAAGGATACTGCAATATAAAAATAAACTTTTTTATTGTTTCACGCTTTTATCCCGCACATGGCAGGGAAGGCAGAGCGAACTGCAGGAACTATAGTAACCTAGTGTTCAGACACTCCATTGTTTCACTCCTGCTTTCTCTGTCTCTGCTTTCCGCCTTTTTTGAGGTATTGTGTGTTGAGTACCGAAGCTATCCGAAGCGGAAATCAACACTGTGCTTTGTGTAGTTACTTTTGTAGAGGAAACTTACGGCCTTATTCATAAAAAGTTATAGCACGCTTAAAGACTCGATATAGTACAGTTGTCAAAAAACTATAAACAGTTCTATAAACCTATCATAAAGTTATAGAACCGAGAACCCTACTATAAGAGTGTTTTAACGTCCAAAGATGGTCGATTCATATAACAGCTGATTATGGCTCATACTAATATGAGCATTGATATGACGTCGTCGAGTCGCTTGTCATCAAGAGTGTCAATTTCAGTTTCGTAAACAAAACAATATAACAATTGACATTTTGTTCGATATTTATTAACTGTATTTAGTTATTAACAAGTTTATTAATAATAAATTCTACATAAGGTGCACAGAACATAGGTAATACTTGTCCACGTCTAAACAATTTTCAATTCTTTGTCGGTTTACTTTTTTTGATTTAATTTTTTAAAAATTAAGGAAGTTTATAAACTAAAATAAAATAAACATTCGTGTTTTTGTGATAACAAAGACGTAAATGAAACCGGTAAATGTCAAGCCAGATCCAACAATATATTTTTGTACGTAATATTATCTGTGGTCATACTATGGCGATGCGTTTGTCACTTATCATCTGAGGATTTACTGATATTTTCGGCAACAAGTCGACTGACTTCAGTATAGTGGCAACATTGTGAACTTATAATTCATATTAGTGACACTTTAGTTACAGAAGTCTTATAGAGCGTTTATGAATACAAACATTTATCGAACGTTCTATAAGCCTAAAGAGCGTTTTAACTAAAGTATACTTAAAACGTTCTATAGGACTTTTTTATGAATAAGGCCGTTAGTATTTAGACATTTTATACTCTTCAGCATCACACAATAAAAATATTGTTTTTTTTATATTTGTTCTTTTATCTCAGCACTAACAATCGGTGTAATAATTTTTAGACATAAAGAAAAGACAAAAACATAAATACACATACAAAAACACACACACACACACACACACACATATATATATATATATATATATATATATATATATATATATATATATATATATATATATATATATATATATATATATATATATATATATATATATATATATATATATATATATATATATATATATATATATATATATATATATATATATATATATATATATATATATATATATATATAAAAAAAATATGCTATTAGATTCCCATCGACTCTCATTTTCAAATGTACCTTGTGATTGTTTACTTTTTAATTAATACCGGAAATGAGTAATTTTCACGAAGTGTCCATCAACTTCCGCTATAAAAAATTCGACATGAAAATTTTCATTTTAATTCGGTTGGTAATTTAATAGAGTTGGGCTTCCTTTGGCTTAATTAGTTATTTCAATTGTTCTTCCAACTTTTACAATTACCATTTATTTTTGGACGTTGAAAGGTAAATGGTTTTTGGTATGTGATCTTTGATTGTTCTTTTTAAAGTTTTAATTAAAAATTGATTTATGTTTATAATCTGTGGCGAAGATTCCAAATAAATGATTTTCATCGGGTTTTCAACAATTAATTATTATTTCTACAATTATTTTTTGTAATAAAGCAAATTATAAAACATCTGTTGAATAAATAAACTAAGTGAATAAAAATTATTTTATTCATATTTTTTTGGCACCGGGTTATCTTAATAAAAAATTACACTCTAAATTATTATAATAGTAGTAGTAATATTCTTTATTGGTGAGAGCGCCTGCACGGTTCGCAGGAGGGCGCGGGTTCGAGTCCCACTGCGTTCAAATTTTTATATGTTTTCTTTAAGTATTTTTACGTAAAACACTTGTTCCCATAGCAACGAGTATGTCACATCATCCGTAAGTGTAAATTGTGAAATATGAGTGTGCGTAATGGTTACTTATTGATTTAATGTACTTTATAAATGTTATTATTGATATACAATAGCGTCTTGCACTTCTACTACATATTAACTATGAGTATACCATATTCCATAGACCTCTGTCCATGCAATTTTCGTAAAAAGGGTACCCAAAAAATACTTAAAAATATATAAAACTTGAACGCAGCTGCATTTCAAAGATTTTTGTAAAAGCAAATTTTTATAAATATTTTAAATTTTTTATGCTCTCTTTTGTTTTTTTTCCATCTTTATAAAAAAGTTGTCCAATGTTTTTGCTTCACGTATTAATATTTAGATACCACAAGCGCTTGACTACTACAGCAATATCTTCTGTAATTCAATACTTAAGTACAATTTTTGTCTTATTATCTTCAAAACAAAGTCATTCATCCAAAGAGTTTCAAAAATACGCAGTAATTTCTCAAATCTACGACAAGAAATATTGCCATAAAATGCGTCGGTTCAGAAGGTTGTAATTTAATTCAATAACGTAACCGCTGATCGCATCTTAAGGAGATGCAAATTAGCTTTAATGAATACCCTTCTCTCATTTTGTAGGGCTGTCTGTTCTACAAAAGGCTTCATCTGGTTAATACAAAGTAATCTCTTAATATGTTCATAGATTACTATACAATGTCTTGATTACGGAGTGATTTTTTTTCTTCACCCTATAGCAGAAAGTTAAGACTCTACGTTCTTCATTTTATTTCTTTATCTTGCTACCAAAGCGAAGAAATTCATTTCTCTGAATGAAAATCGAACAAACCACCGTCGTGTTTACAGTTACACTTGACGTTTTGTGTTAAATTGATTCAACATGATTTTTTACGTAAATTATATCAAGTGTAGTAAATAGTTCTTTACATTTTCTGTACTAATTAATAAATTAAAAAGCAATAAAAGAAATATGCTCTCAGCAACTTATTTCTGTTCTTTAACAATTTTATTATTTTCTTTTGTTCCCTTACGTTTTCACGTTTACACCTTCACGCTTTATCGTACGTTCGTAGCAGGGTTGGCAGAGGGAACTGCATGAACTTAGTGTTAAGACACTCCGTTCTTTGCTTTCCGCCTTTCCAGGTATTGCGTTGAATAGCATGATTCAACGCCATGTTTGCCAAGTTACCAGAGCGAAGAAGGAGTCGAACCCACAAATTTCTCAACTTGTGTGTTTTTATACTCTGTTATATTATATGTAAGTCAAATGATAATAAGTTGAAATAAGCATATGTTAATATATTGTTACTCAAGTCTTAAGTATATGCGATACTTTCCTTGCCTAATGATCATTATCATTACTTAGATGTTTGATGACAGAAAGCGAGAGGTGTGATGTAGGTCGTTGTATAAATTATCGTTGTTTTCCTCTACATATTCAATGGACTAGCAAATTTGAAGGAATGGGAATAATATACCGCGTACCTATTTGTTGATAACAAAAATGATTGATAACAGGTATTCTTTTTAAAAATTACTTAAAGAAAACCTCTAAAAATTTAGCGTTGGGGGCGAATTATTGTGAAAAATATTGAAAATATTTATATATTTTCATTGTGTATTATCTGTATCTTTTTTTTTATTAGCTTCACGCTTTATCCCGCACATGGCGCAGGATAGGCAGTGGGAAGTGTAGGAACCGTGAGAACCTATTATTAAGATACTCCGTTGCTTAGTCCCTGCTTTCTCCGTATTTTTCGTTATATCTTTCGTGCTTTAAGTAAAAAAAAATAGCACTTTGTTATGCCAAATGATTGTCTTTATAATTAACCCGTTACAAAACATAAAAATATCTATATTTCGAACTTGCAATATAGAGAACAAAGGCTGGTTATATAACCAGCCTTAGAACTTAACGTTGCAAAGACAAACTAAGTATATACTTATTTTGTCTTTGCAACGTTAAGTTCTTTAAACTTGTCTCTCTTTCTGACGGATAGCTGAGAACTACTAGATGTCGAATCTAGATTCTAGAAAGAAGTCTAGAAATTAAGTGTAAAGCTTTATATGTATAATATAAACCTATCTATATAACTATCTAAACCTATTTATAAGCATAATTTGCATGATATTTAATTCTATCAAGTTTGACTTTAAAGTTCAAAGAAATTAATAAACGAAAGTCATATAAATTTACTAGTACATATAATAACTTAAGGTCATGTCTTATGTCTTTAATATGAATTGCAAGTATATTTTAATTAAATGCTTCTGAATTTGGAAAACGCTCGTCATACTGAGGATCGACTAATAAAAATATATCTTAGAGTGCCAAATTAGTTAATGTTCCAGATCTTATTTTGAATGTTGAGGAAACTACTTGTCGTAGTTCATTTTAGTAATTAACAGTTAATTTAGTTTAGTAAATATACAATTTTGGTACAAACATTCTGTTTTTTCCTATTTTACTATGAAACAAATATATGCATTAAAAAATAGAAATTTATCTTAAAATATTCTTTGAAATACAGAGAATTCTTATTATTGGAAGTTAATTCTTTAAGACCAAATTTAATCAATGCTTTAAGTATCTTAGTAGGTATTAGATCTTGATCAAATGGATTATAACGTTCAAGGATATGAATTTAAATTAATCTAAAACAAAATAAATAAGAAATATTTAAAAAAATATATTCAAATAAAAATCTGGTATTTTACTTATTTTTCATCAAACTCACAAACATTACTTTACAGTCTATGAACTACGGGAACCTAGTGTTATGACACTACTTTTACTGACTTCCGACATTTTCCAGAAATTGTGTGTTCAGTGGCGGAACTCAACGCCGCGCTTTGACTTGTTACTAGAGCGAAGAAAATGGAAATGAAAAATCCACCCTGCCTGAGTGGGAATCCTACCCACGTCTGTTATATCTTTTTGCAATTGCATTGGAATAGAACCGACAATCATCGTTAAGAATAAAACTATTTGTACTATTTAAGAAATATAAATAAAATATAAAAAATATATCTATTAAAAAATATATATTTTTTAAAGTCGCATATTATTTTTTTGTGCAGCCCTACACCTCTAATCACCTTACTGTATGAACGTTCAAGCGATTGATGATATGACATTAAAAAAAATTACAGGAGTACTAACCTCTTCTAAGTGCCTTATTAAGGACCATTCCTTCTTATTGCTCACGACCATGTAATTCCTTTAAGTAAAGACCTAAGCTATTTTGTAACCTGGGCGTATTATGCTATGTGGCGCCGTTCAACCTAGTGTTTTTCAAATTTTCCAAACAAATTTAAAGGTGGGTAGAGACTGTGGACAGAGAGTGACTTTCAGCCCTTATCGAGGCATTGCATGTTGTGTGGCGGAACCCAACGCCGCGCTTTCTAGTTGCCAGAACGAATAAAATGGAATTAAAATAATCCATCCTCCCTGACTGGATATCGAACTCGTAAACTATTTAGCTTACTGGCAGATATGCTTCTGCACCACAACGGTCTTCGATTTTGATTTTTAATTATTTATATTATGAATTATTTGTTACTTTTTTAGCTATTTCAGATCTTTTCATACAACATCACTACAAAGTATTTAATTATATTTATAGAAATTGATATTGAAGTGGGGAACGGAGTGTCTTAACACTAGCTTCTTAAAGTTCCTACCGCTTCCTCTGCCTACCCTGTGCAGAATTCAGCGTAAAACCAAAAAGAGAGAAAAAATAGATATATTATTGTAGTTAAATAACTATTTCCATGATATTTCTATTACAATAACTTATTAATAACCATTATTTCTAAGGAACTGAACGAATAATCACACAGTAAATCCTTATCACTATAAATGTCTTTCGCTAATGATCAATATCATTTGTGCTATCGACCTTTCGCCACAAGTGTTCCAAGACCTAATTTAGGTTACATTGACGAATGCGGGCGAAAGCTAAATACACACTATTAAGTACACAATGTAAGTAATGTTATAAATTGTCGACCGTCGTGGGGCAGAGTCGTAAGCGTGTCTGTAAACACGACGATTTGAGGGTTCGATTTCCACTCGGAGAAGATGGATTTTTCTATTTTCATTTTCTTCGCTCTGGAAACTAGGCAAAGCGCGGCGTTGAGTTCCGCCACTCAACACGCAATACCTCGAAAAAGGCGGAAAGCGGGGACGGAGAAAGAAAGGACTAAGCAACGGAGTGTCTTAACACTAGATTCATATGGTTCCTGCAGTTTCCTCTGTCTACCCTGCAATATGCGGGATAATAGCGTAAAGCTAAAAAAAAAAACAAAAAAAATATATTAAGCCAAATGGAAATAAAGGACTTCTAAGTATGGAAACGACCGATGTGTTTTTTGGGTTATATTGAAAGTCTTGATAATGTAATGCACCTTACAAGCTAAGCCTCTTTCCTAGTTCTTTTATTTTATATTTTATATATTTAATTTTTATTATAAACTAAAATAAATAATCAAAAACTGTTGTAAATTTTTTGACATTTAAACTCTTCTATATAAATTTTAAACTATTTTAAACTCCATCTTTATATGAAATCAAAGATGTAATTATATACGAACCAGTAGTTTCGGAAATTAGCTCGTTCTACTGTTTCTTTTATTGGGAAGCTAAGAGATTAAGTTTCATTAATGTATAATTATGTACGACTTTGACTTCGTGGGACTAATGGTACTGATGTAGTCGATGATATTAAGTTCAAATCTTTAGTTGCTTTAAAGGGATAATAATGACGCCTTCTCCCACCTAATAGGATACACATATGATGACCTTGACTTAAGACAATCCGTATTTTAACAAATTTAAAAGTTTATTTTTGAATCAGTAAAAACATTTCAACAGAGGGGCGGAACAAAATAAATTTAAATTCAAATGTCTCCTTGTTTGGGGTTCAAGTCAATTATTTTTTCAGCTATATCTTTCCACCGGATCATGACAAAAATGCTCTTGACAGACAAACAAAGAGCCAAATAGATAGACAACGTATGATTCTATGATTCAAATAGCTTGCTAGTAAAAAATAACTTAGTGTTAAGACACTCTCTTCTTCCTCTTTCAGTTAGGCCTGAAGGCCTCTAAGAGATTAATAATAATTTATTCACACGTCATGGGAATTGAACCCACAATCCTCGTTTAATTAATATAATTTACAGACAGATCTTTACACAACACTGTGTTGTTGTTTAAAGATTTTAATAAATAAGCTCTATTTAATAATAAATTTAGTAAAGCTTTCGGTCATTAATAAATGGATAAAAGTATGGAAAGAAGATAATCATCCATCTAAATATGATCGACACAAATCCACAATAAGCGCTCTGGGTAAAAGCAACTGAAACTTTTCAGGAACTTTAAAATTCGTTTAAGGTTAAATCATAAATTAAGTTCAACTTTGAAATAGGTCCTTAGTACTTTGTAATAAGAGCTCACCTGCAGTCGAAGCTTTGTTATGAATATCTAGCATATCGTTTCCATTGTACAATCGGTTAAGTCAAACGGTATTTAACAATTTTCATCTAGTTTTTTATATGTATCGAATAAATATACAAAAGTAAGTAGTATACGTAAGGGCGGATTTTGAATTTATATTTTTTAGGAAATATCCAAAAAAGTAACTCTATTCTTTATTGTACACCAATAAAATATAGAAGATCGCTAAATAAGCAATCTGTTTCAAGTAACCTTTGGTTAGAGGTCGTTATTACTTCTAACTATAACGAAAGGAGTGCGCTAATGTAATAATTATGTTACGAACTATAACTATAATCTAACTCTAAGTATAATCACACACACACACACACATATATATATATATATATATATATATATATATATATATATATATATATATATATATATATATATATATATATATATATGAAAAAGCACTAAATGATATGTAACGTAATAATCCTTCAGCCTCTACTCAAAAGTTTCTTAGCTTTTAAACTGTCTTATGGTCATTGGTGAGAGATTCCATAGACGGGTGGATTTAATAATGAAAGAATTGGTACAGAAGGAGGAAGTGACAAGTAATGAGGATAGTTCAGTTAAATTTACACGCAATTTAAATCTCTATATCGTTAGAAGGATTAAAGAGAACGTTTGGGGGTGGCAATGAACGAATGTCGAAACGAGTTAGGGGCTTAATCTGTTTGAAATTCGGAGATGTTGTGATGATGACGATGATGTGATGATGTTATTTGCGAAACGAACCTTATATACAGGTATGCACAAGCTTATTTATTTACTCATTTTTTTTTATCAAGATAACAGCAGTCGGCATAATCAAGTATTAGAAAAAAAACACTAATAGGCGTAATAATTTTCTTTTATTTTAATAACCCATATCGTCTGTCCTCTAAATAAATTCAAAATTAAAATATTTTATTTTAATACATTAAATGAGAAAAAAAGCGGGGACGCAGAAAGCAGGGACTGAGCAGGACGGAGTGTCTTAACAATAAGTTCAAATGGTTCCTGCAGTTCCCTCTGCCTACCCTGCAATATGCGGGATAATAGCGTGAAGCTATATTAAAAAAAATGAGAAAAAAGAAGATCCTTAAATAAAGATCCAAAAAAATTAATGCAAATAGTAATGTGCCTAAGTGTGATATAAACATTGAAACAAGTACATTTAGTCACTAAAGTATAATTTCTTTACTTTATAACACTGGCAATTGCTTTTCACGTAAAACTAAGAGCATTATGACTTAATTGGAAAGCGGGAAGTAAGAGGTTGAACGTGTCTGGTGAACCACAGTGTGGCCTCGGCTTCTGTCATCAAGCACATAATGTCAGTTGAAGCTTAGCTACCCAAATATATTTTAAATATTTGATTTATTTCAATAAAATATTTTTTTTTTCTAATAATTGAACAATATAAAAATTACGTTGGTTTCTCTTGGCCTGTATATTTATTATTATTATTGAGTTTTTCTTATTTCTCTTATTACAGTTAAGTTAACTATAAGTTAAAATTATAAATATATATAGTGCAGAGGAACAGCGTCTACCTGTAATCGCAACGGCGTGTAGGTTCGATTCCAACTTGGGCAGAATGAGTTATTTACATTTTCTTTTATTCAATTTCAACGTAATATCACAGTAAAATATTAATTTTCAATTATTTTATTATTTGACCAATGTCACGTTGGGACATACGAAGAATAAACAATGGGATTATACGTATTCAATGGATATATATTCAATTAGATCAAGTTAAAATACAGCCATAGTATATTTTTAAGGATATTAGGAATTCCTGAGATTAGTGCGTTCATTTAAATATTTGTATTATTAGTATAGATTTTAAATAAAGCTTGATGCTTTGTATTATTAGTATAGATAAAAATATACTAAATCAAACATTGAATGTTGAAAGGATAAGGGGTTTCAGGAGAGAGGAAAACATATAACTTAAAACAGATGTGAAGAGGATTGCAGAAGCACTTTATTGTTTACATGTTTATAATTATTTCTTGACTAATTTGAACTATCCCTCCCTTTTCGTGATACACTGTAAAATTTAAGATAATTCACCTCCCCTCTTCTTCCAACTAAGCACGTCACGTCATATTGACGTGTATTTTTTTGTACTTACAAAGAATCTTCGTAATCCCACGATTTTGTTTGAATTTGCTGAAAAAAAAAAACGTGATATATTACTACACACGATTTTTATGAACCCTCTCCATCGATTCGTATTTCATATTAATAATACGACAAATGAAAAAAGTAATATGTTTCTTTACCTTATTATCTCTCCGCGTTCTCTGAAAAATTAAAGAGAGATACAAAGAAATGAAAAAATAATATCAAACAATGAAACTATAATGTACTAAGTAAAATTACGTCAGATAATTTAAATAAATAGTACAGTATATGTGATAACAATCACATGGTAATAAAAGTTATCATTATGTTAAACAATATTAAGTCGTGTTTCATAAATAATGAGGCACTTCTATTGTATTGCTGGTATTAATTTATATGAATTTTATCATTTGGAATATTATTATGTAATTTATTCATTTAGTTTTGAATAAATTCATTTGTGTTTTGTGTATTTGTGACTTGTTCGTGGTTCCGCTTGCTAACATTTTAATGTTATAATAATTTTCATAATTTTAGATTGTTTTTAATTTTGTCTTCCCTCAAGCTTCATGTCATTTAAGTTCTTGCTGAGTGCTTAATCAAGCCCTATTTATCTATTAATATATCATTGACATAGCTTTTTAGTTTATACATCGATTTTTTTATGTGACCGTAAATAGTATGAGGACTACGTGGAGAGCGTGTATGAAGAGACTAACAACAGTGGAGTTGGCGATCTCCGCCTAGGGATAGAGCGTGAAGCTATGTATATATATATATATATATATATATATATATATATATATATATATATATATATATATATATATATATATATATATAATATATATATATATATATATATATATATATATATATATATATATATATATATATATATATATATATATATATATATATATATATATATATATATATATATATATATATATATATATATATATATATATATATATATATATATATATATATGTGTTTCGATTAAACGTTAAATACCTAACTTACCGCTATATAATATTGAACTTAGATCAACCGTTTCCAAGATTGCCTTTCCTTAGCCTGCACTAAGATAAACAAATAAAAATGAAAAATTAATTGTTTAAGCTCTTATAATGTCACCTGTAAAAATGGCTCCTACAATTGTTGTTTTAAATAACTTCCATGTACACACAGCTACAAAAAATGTACATATAGATCTGTTTGTAGATGCTACATATCTAACCTTGTAGTAGTAAATTTACTCCAGCCTTCACACTTTCAATACAAATATTTAATTATTATTTTTCTAGACCTATATATGATCTAAATGTGCTACCGCAATTGTATATAAAATAATTAATTTCGCGTGAATTGAAATGCGTCAATTCCAATAACTGTACATTTACGTACATAAAAACTATTATATTATAAAACTTACGCAGTACCCCACATATAACAGTTGGGATGGGGGGTGTTCAATACCCTTACCAAAAAGCAATGATTGTGAAACCATGGTCTTAAGATTTAACGACATCCTTATTTTTTATACTTACGTCAGATTATTACTGTTAAGAGATTTTCCTAAAATTTTAATTCACCATTTTCTGTACTTATTTTGAGCTTTGGTACGGATTATGATGTGGTTTTCACTTAAAGAATTATGTATTTCAGAAGACTTTACCTCTATATACAATAAAGCCTAAATAATTTTAAAATATTGTCATAAAATATTTTATTTTTGTAAGTTTATGTTTTATGGCGTGAATTAACGCAAAACTGGTGTAGACAGCACTAGCATTTTTACATCAAAACCTCTATTTTTTTAGCTTCACGCCTTATCCCGCACATGGCAGGGTAGGCAGAGAGAACTGCAGGAACCATAGGAACCTAATGTTAAGACACTCCGTTACTTAGACCATGCTTTCTTCGTCCCTATAATATAACAACGACGTGATAGTACAACGGATACAAACCTATTTGAAATTGTTGGATGATGGATACGAAAATCTTGCGAGGGAAAACTTCTTTCCAAACAGCCAGTTGGCTCCAATATAATTTTCCAATTTTCTCCTTAATTACGATAAACTTGATACCTATTAATTTAAACAATTAGTTACGTGGAGATGTTTTTAACTGCCTTGTTTGAATTTGTTTGAAATGTCGAAATGCTTTAGAGAGTGGGGGACGGAGAGTATTAACACTAAATTGTCATTTGTTATATACGTCAAATGTTATATCACCTAGTTGTACTTCTTTTATTTTATTATTATTTTTTTTCATTTGTTGCTATTTAATTTAAGTTGTGCAATGAAGTACATTTATTATAATTATTATTATATAGAAGGATAAAAAAAGAGAATTTAGTGTTAATACACTCCGTTCTCCACTCTTTGCTAGCTGTAAAAAACATTTTGGAGAGTAGCGGTACTTAATTCTTCGTTTTTAAATAATGCTAAGTGAAAAAATAACTAAGTAAGTTTTTTATAATGTCATTTTTTAATCTCATTATTTCATTTTTCATCATATTTACTTATACATATATACATATATATTTACATATATATAGGTCAATACGTTTTTATACAATATTTGGCTGCTTTATAGAAAAGAAATGAGAAATGTTATAACATTTGTTATAGTTTAAAATATTACGACTATCTGTCTGTATTCTGATCTGAGAATTGGCAAACAACCAACGAGTTCTAAAAGTCCATATTACACAAGCTCAAGAACGTCAAACGATTTGCATTTTTTATGTAATGGACATAAGACTTGATGGACTGTTTCGTTTGCTTTATATATTGTTTTAAGAAGACAGCAAGGAAAATTACAATAAATTTCGTAGTAAAATGTATTTTATTAAAGGATGATGATGATACATGATAATGATGGAATTTTTTTTAAGACAATTTTTTTTTATTTTTAGACTATTTTAATATTTTTAAAACATTTATAAGTTTCTTGACCCTTGTTTGGATTTATTGGAAAATATTTGAGTGTTATTGTAATATACATATACATTGTAAGTATGAGGAAAATCATTTAAGCTGAATAAAGTATCTTGTAGAGATGAACAGCGAAAGAATAGTATGCAAGATTTAGACAAGATTAAAAAATGACCTAGAGATCGACGTTGCCTGATTTTGAAGACATAAAACAAGCTCGTTGACAGTAGACGATTAGGAAGAGGTGTGCAGGGATTGTAGTGTTTGGCTTTTCTTTAATTACTCTACTAAAGGTAAAAATATATTTTTTAAACAATTTTAAATAATTGTATATCTTCATTGTAGTTTGATTATAACAAATTATTGTAGCCTCTTGAAACTCAAACCAAAGTAAGCGAATGAGGTTAGCACTTGAAATCGCGTTGAATTTCTGCAGTATTAGTATTGGTAGACTTTTTAAATCATCGTGCAAGTAACGTTAACGTAAAGTTACGTGAAATTGACAAGGCGGAAATTTTGAACGATTGAGGAAGCACAGTCCTATAACTTGCAAGGTAATATATATATATATATATATATATATATATATATATATATATATATATATATATATATATATATATATATATATATATATATATATATATATATATATATATATATATATATATATATATATATATATATATATATATATATATATATATATATATATATATATATATATATATATATATATATATATATATATATATATATATATATATATATATATATATATATATATATATATATATATATATATATATATATATATATATATATATATATATATATATATATATATATATTTAATTTGAATGTAGAAAAATATTACCGTATATTAATATTTCTTTTACTAAAACACTTTTGGCAAATAGGTATGGTATATGTAACATAATAATATTTGTAAACAAAGTTTGATATAATTTTAGTATTAATTTATTAATATAAATATATTATATTAAAAAAATCAACATACCTTAATACCTTAATGGTCGATGTTTGTAATTAATTAAATGTTTCAATCTCGAGTATCGCTGGCAAATCGTACAAGATTGCACTTGTACCTCAGTTAATTTTGCTCAAATTTAAGATGACCGATAAAATAGTCTGGTATAAGTGAAATAAATGAGAATTGAATATATTTATAAATTTATACTTTTTTAAATATATTGTTTATCTGAAATTATATTTATTTTGTATGTTTGCATTTAAACTTAATTGCGTAAAAATGTATGTGTATAGGTCACTACGATCTCATTTTTATTGAAACACCATCTTAGGAAAATAAATTATTTTAATGTTCCTATTATAATATTATATAGAAAATTATATATATATATATATATATATATATATATATATATATATATATATATATATATATATATATATATATATATATACATATATATATATATATATGTACATATATATATATATATATATATATATATATATATATATATATATACATATATATACATATATATATATATATATATATATATATATATATATATATATATATATATATATATATATATATATACATATATATATATATATATATATATATATATATATATATATATATATATATATATATATATATATATATATATATATATATATATATATATATATATATATATATATATATATATATATATATATATATATATATATATATATATATATATATATATATATATTTATATATATATATATATATAGGTTACTTCACAACCTTTAGGTTAAATAACTAAATAAATTCCTGTACGGTAAGTTGCAGCGTTAAACTCCGCTGCGTGTGACTAGGTTTAGGTTTCGTGGATGGAGCATGAAATAAAAAAAAAGTAACATCAAATTATTTCATTCTAAAAACAAATATTATCTCAAGTGAAATAGCTTGAAAAAATAAAATCCAATTACGACTGTTGATTTTATACATTTTTTATAACAAAGCTCGAGGGTAGCTTTTTCAAAAAGCTCGCCACCTCTTACGTAAATATAAAAAATTATATTTCGCATTATCTTACAATTTGTACCATTTAAATGCTCGTTAAACAGGTCAAGTACAGTCTCAGTGCACTTTCTGTGCAGTCAAAATTGGAAACAACTAAATAAGCACCGTCTTTTACATTCACAAGTATCTTGTAGCCCGCAATTTTGTTCTTTCAGAACATTTGGTTGTAACTTGAAAAGTTAATTATTTAAATTAGTTGTCAGATTAAAGAGATTCGCGGTAGTATAAATTGTTTTGGAATTACGACATTTGTTTATAGATTTAGATCTGTGTAGGTTTGTGTATATGGACAAGTTAACGAGATAACTTTATGATTTTTAAAGCACTAATTACAAAAAACCAATAATTTGGCTGGAGAGAATACTATTTTTACAGTTAATAATTGTTGAAGATGAAAAAAATATATATAAAATTTGAAAGCAGCGAGATTCGAACTCGCGCTTATCGAAACTTATAGCGATTAGAGCGCTTGGACGGGTTTCAAGACGCACAGGTTCGTATTCCGCTGCGTTCAAATTTTATATGCTTTTTTAAAACTTTAAAAAAGACATAGAGTATTTACTTAAGTCTCATAGTTCAAATGAGAAAGTGGAATGCTCCTAGACCTAGTTCTTCTTGTCCCTGAGGGAACTGCAGCAACCATAGAAACCTTGTGTTAAAACACTAGGTTTCTATGGTTCTTCTACACACAGGCATTTTTTTTACATATATGTTTATTCAACATAAAAGAAAATTACAATCATTATATTACAGACACAGTCAGAATATAAGAACATGAATATGTTATAACTATGCAGGCTAAAAACACCTATATTTAGTTTTTTAATAACAAATTGTTGGTGCAGTACTAACAGGTTTATTTTTTTACAACGTGAATTTAAACATAAATCAGTTCCAAAACTTATCCAGTGACACAATTAATGCGTCTTTGTACCAGACACATGTTTTAGGATATAACATACAGGCATTGCGAATTGAGTGGTGGATCTCAACGCCGCACTTTACCTAGTTGCCAGAGCGAATAAAACGGAAGTAGTAAAATCTATCTTCCCTGAGTGGGAATCGAACCCAAAAACTGTAACTTTTACAGGCAGACGCTATGTTAGTAAAAAAGGTTTTTAGGTTTCTAGGATATACAAAAGTACACAAACTAAACACTTAACCTGCTTAAACCTTTTAGTTACAGGAAGTGTCAGTCTACTACCACTTAGAAAATGGATGTCCTGTTTCCGTTTCCGTCTGGCGCCCCAAAACGAGCGTTTACCCTCTTTGCAAATATTTATAATGTATAGTCAACAATCAAAGGCGATTTCGGTGTTCAGCGAATTTAATGGCTTATAAAATATTTGGTGAGACGAACGATGAGTAATGTGTTACAGTTTCTACTATTTTATCTTACTTTTGCATATATTTTTGATGTTTTTGAGATGTGGGTAAAGAAAATCAAATATATTACTTTTTTATTCTACTCGTGCGGGAAAGTTAATTTAATTATTTCTTTTAGCTTCACGCTTTATCCCGCACATAGCAGAGTAGGCAGAAGGAACCGTAGGAACCGAGGGAATCTAGTGTTAAGACACTCCGTTCCCTGATTTCCGCCTTCTTCCGCTTTCTTTATTTTTATTTTAATCATATTTTTGACTTCGACTTCCCTAAATAAAAAATAAATATTCAAATTTAGTACAAAATTATTATCTTCTTGACTTACTCCGTATACAGCAGAAAATGCAGAGAGACCTTAGTGCCAAGATATTTTGTTTTCCGTTTTCGACACGAAACCAAAACGTTATGAAAACACCTTATCTTGTAATAGTTGGAGAAGAAACGAAGTTCCTTCTATTCCTCTCCGCCACGATGACACGAAGATTGTTCAAAAAAATACAATATATTTACATAAAAAATATATACAAAATGATTACAACTCAATATTCAATGTAACTTTGTCTTTAACTTTAATTCTAAACCTGAGGGATTCATATAAGACACTACTTTTCAAACAAACGTGTGAAATAAATAATAGCAACATCTAATACGAATTTCCTTGGGAGAAGCGAAAATAAATTGTCAATTGAAAAGTGGACTGCGATTTCTTTGCGCTTATTTCAAAAGTACCGAGAAGTACAGTTGCTACAAACAATTTATTGGAATCTAATCCTTAAATTAAAAGCGTGAAAGGCTAAAGTTCTATTCATTTCTTCACCTGGACTTAGCTTAAATGTATTGAATTGGCTTGCTTTTAAGATTCATCTTGAGAAATCACTGTATCTTGAAATATGTAGTACATTATTCTTTTTGTTTTGTTATGGTTTTCTCTGTCAGTGGTTGTTAGTGTAAATGAGCAAAGGATTTTTTTAATAATTATATATATATATATATATATATATATATATATATATATATATATATATATATATATATATATATATATATATATATATATATATATATATATATATATATATATATATATATATATATATATATATATATATATGTTTATTCCTATTTGTGCCGCCCCCTGCGATGACCCCCGCGCGGGTTGTCGTAAGAGTCTTGTGCCAGCTCCCGGCGCGGGCGGTCAGTAGTAGTTAATAGTAGTTGTCGAGAAGTAGTAAAGGGGGCACGTGAGACGGCCGACGCGAGCGCACGTCCTTCCTGAATCTAATATTAATTAGCAGTGTGATTTTCCCTCAGCCTTATTTGATTTCCCTTTTGTGTATTCCCTCTTGATATTGAACCTGACAAAGACAAACCTACAAAAGATAATAGTGCAAGTAACCCCTAGTGAAGAAGACTCAAGTGAAACATTCCATGCCGGCCGGGAACAATCAGTGTTTGTGTTGTGAATCATGAAGATAAGGTACTGTACAATTTCTATTATCCTAAAACCGACTATAAAGTAAATAATTAATAAATAACCTCCCCCTCAGCACGCTTCCACAAATGCGGCACACCCTACCCTCCACTATTCAATATATATTTTCTGGTAACAGAACGCGGTTCATTATATTCATTATAGACTATATACATTTTCTGGTAGCAGAGCGTAGTTTCATCCCTCTGAGTCCCCCCTGATTAGAGCGTGGTTTAATCCCTCTGAGTCCCCCTGATTATAGCGTAGTTCATGCCCCTGAGTCCCTTTGATTACAGTGTTATTCTCCCGTTTTGGTATTTTGGCTCTTAATTTGGTACCTAACGCATAATTACAATATAATTTACTTGATTTCCTAACCTTTTAAAACGTGTTCGCATCGAGTTGTTTAAAAAATAATATTATATGAAATTTTTATACATATAATATTGAATATATAATTGTGTAGGGTGAATGTATAATGTGTAAAATATATAAATAAATATTGAATATAATTTTATATATTAAATATAAAATATAATAAATACACATAATATGGTTACATATATTTTATAATATTACGCCTATACGTTATTACCTATCCCGTTTTAAATTATAATTGAAGTTAGTTAAAATATTTTAATATAATTTCCTTAAAAAACTAACTTACTTTAAAATATTATCCCTACACTTTTATTGTTACCCTTTTTCCTTTTATTTTTATTTAAATGAAGTTTAAGCCTTAATTGTAGTCATATTATATATCATAGTATTTTATTATATTGCGATATAGTAGATTGCCGACTCGACGCGTAACTGGTTTCTTATCTCGCCAGATGTTGTGGATTCATTGTTTATTACGAGTTTATTATTTTTTTTAATATTTTAGTTGAGTTATTTGTTTACTTGATTTCTGATCTCGCCCGTTGGTAGTGGGTTCATTGTTTATTACGCGTTTATTAATTTTTAATATTTTAGTTCAGTTATTAGTTTACTTGATAATTTAAAATGGCTACTCATGATGAAACAGTAAAATGTTCCTTATATACGGAAAGCGCAGAATATAGAAAAAATATAGGTGTGGTACGCTTTGTTTCCGATTGGATTGCCGATACCTCGGAACTTCTTGGCACTTCTGAAATACCTAGATTATTAGTTAGGTTCAAGGATTTAGATTCTCATTGTAATTTATTTGTAAACGCGTCCTCAGTGCTCCTGGGTGGGTTAGACCCGGCTATCGATTCCCAAGAACTTAATTATATAAAAAAGAAGTGCGTTTAGTAAATAAGAAAATAGACGACCTCCGGGTGCGTCAGTTAGAGTTGTACCCACCTGCTCCCGTAGTTGATCCTGTTATGGCCAGTACACCCGTAAGAATGAGTAGTAAAAATATTACTGAGCGAACTCCTTATAATAGATTACCTGATTTACCTATCCCTAAGTTTGATGGACGTCCTGACTCCTGGATAAGTTTTATTGATCAGTTTGACAGTGTAGTAGATTCCCAACACCATTTAACCCCCACAATGAAATTACAGTACTTGGTTGGATCCTTAGCAGATGAACCTAAGCGGTTGTTGCTACATTTAAAAATTGAAGAAGGCAACTATGAAGTTGCTCGTGAGTTGCTGAAACAGCGGTATCACAATACACGGGTTCTTGCTGATACCTACATAACCCAGATACTTACCCTGCCGGAGATTTCGAATAAATTTACAGGTTTGCGGGCGGCCTTTTTGAACCCCTTGTTAACTGCCTATCGCTGTTTAGAACGTTTAGAGTTACCCGTCTCCTCATGGTCTTATATGTTAGTACATATATGTTTGACTAAGCTTCCCTCTGATTTGAAATCCCGTTTTGAGCGTTGTTATGGCGGTGACGCTGATGAATTACCTACCTTTAAAAATCTTACTGCTTTTTTGGAAGACGAATGTCGTCACCATGACAACGTTGGTAACACCTCCCTTGTAGATTCGAACCTGACGAAATTTAAAAGTACTGTACCTAAACATACTTACTTTGCGGCTCCTCCCTCCCCTATATTAGATAGTAGACAAAAAATGTTACCTGTAATAAATAATAGTAAAAAATGTTACCTGTGTGCTTCCTCTTCCCATTACCTCCGCGAATGTCCCGAATTTAGAGCTATGAATCCTAGAGAAAGATCGGGATTTGTAAAACATTCCCGGTTATGTTATAGGTGTTTGGACAAACATTCAATTCTTAAGTGCAAGCGGGACTACAAATGTTCAACCTGCGGTCGCTCATCCCATCACACTATGCTATGTTTTAATGATTCCCGTAACCCAATGTATCCCACCTCATCCAATCGCATTAATAATTATAATTCCAAATTTAATAAACGCAATTATCCGCGTACCTGTCCTTCTTCTACCCGCGGTCCCCATATGGGCGGGGGCCAGCATAAGAAATATTCCCCTTCGCAACTCCAGCGCTCCCCCCAACGACATTCCCAGAGAGCTTCTTCCCCCAGAGAAAATGCTCCGCCCCAACCTAGACAGGTTGAAAATAATATAAGATATCGTGATAATTCCTATAATAGAGAAGATAGACCCACATAGCTAGATACTTGTATTACTCCCCCTTCCCCTTGCCTTAATATCTCACCCAATTCCCTTATATTATTGCCTACTGTTAAATTACACGTTAAAACTGCTAGTGGCTATTTTATTGAAGCGCGTGCCTTATGTGATACCGGTGCCCAGGGTTGCCTCATTACAACCGATCTTGTTGTTAATTACCTCAATTTGACCATCTCCCCCTCCTGTGCCCCTGTACGTGGCATAGGTAATATTCCTTTAGTGGTTTCCCGTGGTTCTATTTCCCTGTGTTTTAAACCTTTGTATAATTCCTTCCCTGAGGTGTCAACCTCTGCTATGGTTATAGATGTGATTGCCGGTACGCATCCTGAGTTTGAGTTCCCTGAGTCTGTGTTTTTTCCTAGTAGTGATTTTTCCCTTGCTGACCCTACCTATAATAAGCCTGGCCCGATAGATATACTATTGGGTGCTGACGTGTTCGGCGCGCTTTTATTACAAGATAAAATATTTAACTTTAACGGCCTTACTGCTTTATCTACAATTTTTGGTTATATTGTTTGCGGTCCAGTCGCTGCCGATTATGGTGAATTAGAGCCCCCCATGACTGGAATATCCTTACCCGTCTCATCGAGAAATTCTGGAAGGTTGAAGAGACCCCTCAAACCATGATTGCTAACCCCTTAGATAACGATGGTGAGATTTATAAATAAAACCCGAAACTTACCCGTTGAGCTATCTGTATCCTTATCGCGTTAGCGCGTAGCGTTTCCTTGCGATCTTCCCTAAGACGACTCTCACTCTTTCTTGACAAAGAAGGAATCATCAGAGTCGGTGGTCGTTTATGAAATTCCTTTAACATTCGAGGAATTAACTACAATTTTTGCTGAAATTGAAGCGGTATTAAATTCCCGGCCGTTATGTCCCTTATCTAATGACCCTAACGATCTAGAAGTTTTGACGCCTGGTCATTTTTTGATTGGCCAACCTCTTAGTGCTTTGCCGGAGTATCCCTATAACAATGTAAAAATTAATCGTTTAACCCGTTTTCAAGTAGTGCAACAGATAACTCAACATTTTTGGTCGCGGTGGCAGTTAGAGTACCTATACACTCTGCAGACTAGGCAGAAGTGGACTGATCCAGTGAATCCTCCAACAGTAGGTGAGCTAGTCCTCATCAAAGATGATAATTTACCCCCTTTACAGTGGCGACGTGGTCGCATTTCCCAAATTTATCCTGGTAAAGATAGCGTTGTGCGTGTGGTCGATGTTAAGACATCGACAGGTATCCTAAAGAGAGCCTTAACCAAATTAGTTCGTCTACCTATTAGTTAGCTACTCCCATTTTCTCGTAAACATTAGATGTTTAGGGCGGGGGCTATGTTTATTCCTATTTGTGCCGCCCCCTGCGATGACCCCCGCGCGGGTTGTCGTAAGAGTCTTGTGCCAGCTACCGGCGCGGGCGGTCAGTAGTAGTTAATAGTAGTTGTCGAGTTGTAGTAAAGGGGGCACGTGAGACGGCCGACGCGAGCGCACGTCCTTCCTGAATCTAATATTAATTAGCAGTCTCATTTTCCCTCACCCTTATTTGATTTCCCTTTTGTGTATTCCCTCTTGATATTGAACCTGACAAAGACAAACCTACAAAAGATAATAGTGCAAGTAACCCCTAGTGAAGAAGACTCAAGTGAAACATTCCATGGCGGCCGGGAACAATCAGTGTTTGTGTTGTGAATCATTAAGATAAGGTACTGTACAATTTCTATTATCCTAAAACCGACTATAAAGTAAATAATTAATAAATAACCTCCCCCTCAGCACGCTTCCACAAATGCGGCACACCCTACCCTCCACTATTCAATATATATTTTCTGGTAACAGAACGCGGTTCATTATATTCATTATAGACTATATACAATATATATATATATATATATATATATATATATATATATATATATATATATATATATATATATATATATATATATATATATATATATATATATATATATATATATATATATATATATATATATATATATATATATATATATATATATATATATATATATATGTATATATATATATATATGTATATATATATATCTCAATTATACTAGTATGAAAAAACATTAAACCACTTACAGATTCACACGGATAGAGTTTATTATAGATATATAGTTTAAAAAATGACAGTGAGGAAATAGAAACAAGAATTTATATATACTTAAATTAATTATTATAGTTATTGTTTACTCAAAAGTGTTCTTGCTTTTCTTACTCTTGTACAAAAGACATCATTTTATTTCTTGTCACTTACAACAATAATAGTACCATATATAAAATTTAAACACAATTTTACATTTTTACTGTAGGTATAAATATTTTTTCCATATTAAAATCGTCTAATAGCTCTAACTGCTAATCCATATTATCTCACATCATTTATTACACCTTATTTTGTACTTCCTAAGAAGATTTTTGACATTACTAACAATGGTCATCTAACCTTCACGTTTTATCCCGCTAATAGCAGGGTAGGCAGAGGAAATTGTAGGAACCGTGAAAACTTAGTGTTAAGACACTCTGTTCCTTTATCTGACGACAAAGAATAATATTTTTCTTCTTTTGAAATAACACTTTAAAACGGGTTTATCAATTAATGTGTTTATTAAGAAACAAACAACAAGTATTACTTAATTTTTTATATTTTTATATTATTATTTGTATTTTTTAAAAGGAAAATGATTTTAAACCCCGTTTTTTGGACACCTTCCAAACAGTATCAAGCCAATCACGCCACTCGTCGCTACTTGAGAACACAGTTGTTACAAGTTTTATTGTTAGCGACTTAGAAGATTTTTTAAATATTTAAGTCTTCAGATTGCTTTGAAATTAACAGCATTAGATATATACAGTAGAAATTGATTATCCAGACTAATATTTATTAGATATAGAAATGCATAGAACCTAATATTTTTGTATAAAAATAGTGTTAAATAATTTTTTACGCAGTAATTACGAGAAAATTGAATTTGTCACAAAAAATATATTCAATTTTAAAACGTGGAGAAAGATTACTGGCCGATTACACAGCGTTTATGTTTTAATAAAAAGAAATTAAAAGCTTAAAACATAAAATGAAATGGCTATGATAGTTTACAATGAATTGAAATCTCTAAAATCTAATAAATAAATGCGAAATTTTGGGAGTAATCCAATTGTTTTTTTTAATGTTTAGTTGTGAGTGTATTGTGTGTGTGTACGTGTGTGTGAGTATGTGTGTGTATGTGTGTGCATGTGTCTGTGGGTGCGCGCGTGTGAGTGTGTGCGTTCTAATCTCTAAGTCTAATCAGAATTAAGTGTAATTGACTAATATAATATAGTTAAAATAGAATTAATTCTACATTGACCAGATATTAGAGGATATACATATATTTTAAAATTGATAGCATTTTACAATGTTGTAATTATTCACCATCACAAGTGAAAAACGGACTCAGCGTTTTCTCGTAACTCTGCGTCACTATGACTTCAATAGGTTGTATATAAAGCTTTCAATGCGAATACGTTTATCCACCTGCAAAAAATACTTAGAATCTTTTTGATTTAGAACTTTTTATTTTCACTTCCAAGAAGTTCCTATTAACTGCGTCTAACAGATCCTTCTGTCTGACGTTGGCCGGAGGTTCTTTTATAATTTTACTTTCACACCTGAACCTTTATAATCGAGGAGCTTTCACATTTTATGATAATAGATTTTTTTATATAATATATATGTTTTTATATTTTGTAATATATTTTATTTTTTTAAATGAAACCAGGAGAGAGAGTAAAAGTACAGTGTTAAGTGTCGCCACTTAACGTAGTGTCTTGTCACTTATCTTTGGCAGAGAGAGAATGTCTCTGCCTATTCTACTATTTGTAGAACACAGTAAATCTGAACCAAAATTAAAAAACAATATTCAGTTCCACTCATTTAAAGATAACATCATAGAGATACATCATCAGGTGGATGTCTTACTTCTATAAGTATAATTAAAAAAAATGTAATGTTTACATTTTTAAATGATTGTGTATATAGGGTATTGTGAGTGTTGTAGGGTCCGACTGTAAAGGCATTATTTGCGGGTTTCGTTTCTCTGTTGGGAAATGAATTATTTTCATTTTTGTTTCTGGCAAATGATCATCTCATTTACTCTGTCACTCAGTGTATCGAAAATTTGGTATTAGATCCAAATGGAGTGTATTAACACTAAGCTTTGTTTACCTACTCTGTTATTTGCAGTATACAGTATAAAGATAAAAAAAGTATTTAATAAAACATGTAATTTTGTGTTGAATATGAAATATCTCACCTTTGAAATATCTAACCTTTTAACCAATTGCAAGACCTTTATGACAAATATTTTATACCTTGAGTAGTTCTATAATTTCTCAAAAAAATATTTCAGTATTATTTATTAAAACTATCATATAATATTGACACAGCACACAAAAACCAACTGACGATCGTAATTAAATGCGAAGTTATAAAAAAATCAACTTTGTATTTAAATCATTCACTATCTCTTCGTCTATATAATAGATGGAATCCTTACATTTCGTTCAAATATCAAAGAGATTGGGAGCCTTTGATAAAAAAGGCTCGATTTTATACAATCTAAAGCGATTTTTAGCGGTTCCAATTCCTCTGATAAAACTGTGAATTTTCTTAGTGTAATAAGATATTTTAATGTTAGTTTTGTATTTAGCACCGTTGCAAACAGTAAATATATAGAAACAGTTTGTCGTGAACTAAAATGTAGAATTATAAATATTTATTAAAAACACACACAGATACATACATATACACATACACACATACACATTATATATAAACTAAAACTTTTTGCATATTTTTTCTATTTAGGGAAGGAAATATTATGATAGGAAGATAAGAAGTTCATATCTTTAGTCGATTGCTGCCTCTCGCGAAAACGCATTGCCTTATTTTTTTTATCAATAATCATTTCCACACGAAAATCAAAAACGTAGTGTAAAGTAAAGGTTATTAAATTGTTTAAATGTAAGCAAAACTTTTTAAAATTTTCAGGAAATTCCTGATTTCCTAAAGTAAAGAACTATGGTAATTTAGGAAAGTTATAAAAATATACATATATAAGTAAAATACATCAACCTAGAACTTAATGCGTAAAAAGTAATACCTTGATTCCTTATACCATGTTAGACAAAACATTTACTACTATAACAAGTATTTTAGAAATAACAAATGATCAAAATTAAATTTTTCTAAGCATTTTGCGTCATTAGTTAAATATCAAAAGATAACTGCAAGTTCTAATATAGAAGATTATATCTATGTACTGACATTTAGAGAACGCCATTACGTACCTAATGATTTGGAACTCTTAGGGGAATTCGTGTATCGTTCCGATATCTTTTACTGGTTGTTAATAAAATTCGGATTTTGTTATTTTAGCATCTATATTTATATTTAAGATAGAAAGATTGTTGTTTTTTTATAAGGAAAGCCAAGAATTAGTGAAGTAGAGGAAGAACTATGTATTTTAATAAACAAATTTTAATGAAATATGAAGAAAACAAAAATGTTAAGGAAATTAAAAAAGCATTGACCAATCAGTTTGTTTTTTGCATATAAATATTGTAAGAATGAATTAATGGAAAGCCAAAAGTATATAGACGTATATAAGTATATATTTATACCTTGTCCTTGTCTTCTAAAAACTTGGGTTAGTTTTTAGGATTCTGTACCAAAAAGGTAAAAACGGGACCCTATTACTAAGTCTCTGTTGTCTGTCTGTACGTTTGACAGATAGAGAAACGTAAAAGGCTGTATCTCATAAATTATAATAGTTAGAAAGCTGAAATTTCCAGTAATTGTGTATTTTCGTTGCCAATGTAACAACAATTACTAAAAATAAAACACTTACAATTCTGAAACAGGTACGGAACCCTCGATGCGCGTCTACTAATCGATACTTGACCGATATCTTGCATTATTTATTTTCATTACTACTTTACGTTTAGTTTTCATGCCATAGCGAAAAATTAGAAATAATTCAACCCTTATAAATCATCTATGTCATAATAAAGAGAGAAAGTGGCAAGAGAGGGAGAGTAGAATTATCCTGTAGATAATTGTTTTGCACAGCAATTTATATGAGGACCGTCGTGGCGCAGAGGCGCAACGTCTACCTGTAAAGCGACGGTTTCTGGGTTCGATCCCCAGTCGGGGAAGATGGATTTTTCTATTTCCATTTTCTTCGCTCTGGCAAACGAGGCAAAGCGCGGCGTTGAGTTCCCCCACATGCAATGCCTCGAAAGAGGCGGAAAGCGGGGACGGGAAAAGCAGGGCCTAAGCAACGGAGTGTCTTAACACTAGGTTCCCACGGTCCCTGCAGTTCCCTCTGCTTACCCTGCCATGTGGGGATAAAGCGTGGAGCTAAAAAAAATTAATTTAACGTAGCAGTACATATTGTAAGCAAACAAATTGAATAAAATTTGGCCTTTTATATTCTCTAGACAATCCTCTTGTGCGGAACTAACGAATCGTAAACTCGGATCATTGCTTTAGAAACCAACGCAATTTATGCTGTCCAAATCAGATCACATGGGCCAAAGCTTTCTTTGTTAACTAAAATCGACAAATTTTACTTTGCATATTTCAATTTCAAATTATACATATTTTGCTTTCATTCACGGAATTTCTAATTATGTATATTGTATTGAGGATCGTCGTGGCGCAGAGGCGTAGCGTCTGCGTATAAATGCGAGTGTTTGTGGGTTCGATTCCGAAATCAAAAACATAGCCTTTACTTTTCTTAAAATCAAATATTGTGTATATTATTACTAAAACATATTATTTTAAATTTAAATTTCAAATCTATATAAAATTATTATGTTATCCTATATAACCTAGATTATATTAATAAATTTCAAGATTTCTAATTACACACTCTTGCTAGTGCCATACATCAATGTCTTGGGAGAAGGATTCGACTAATTGTGATACGTCTTCTTCTAATTTGTTAACAGTGGATATTTCTCACTTTATACTTAGTTTTTAGTTAATCGTTTTATTCTCAATTTTATATAATATCCTTGAAATTTGATTGCTTACAATAAAAGTCGTAATAGTTACTAAATTGTTGTGAAAATGGTTTTTTTGTTAAAAGGAAGACACGTAGTTCTAAATTTGGACGGAGAGCATAGAGAGGCAATAGGTTCTCTCTGCTTCCTTGTTGTGTTTGACTCAAATTGGAACGTGTTATGGGTCATACAAAATTATTATTTACATTTGATCAGCCAAGTAAAAATTTTTATTATATATTACTTTTTACTTACCAGTTATTTAGTGTCTTTTTGTAATGTACCTTGTCCTAGAAGACAATCATATACACCTATGTCCTAAATAAACGTAAATTTATACATTTAAATGAATATTGTGAGTACAGTAGGTATTCATTAATAATATAAGCCATTTAAAATTGAACCGAGCTTTCAAATTCCACAAATAAATTTAATTAAACGTCGTCTTTCTGTTTTAATAAATAATTAGCCAGCCATTGTGTCTGACTAATATATGATTGTGAAACATTTATAAAGTTATATTTCAAAATGTTGTTAATATATATATATATATATATATATATATATATATATATATATATATATATATATATATATATATATATATATATATATATATATATATATATATATATATATATATATATATATATATATATATATATATATTATATATATATATATATATATATATATATATATATATATATATATATATATATATAGAGAGATCTCTCGAGATTATTCTTTTCTTCTTCTTTCCTTTAGTTATAACGTTTGAAAACAACTAGCAAGTTAAGCACAATTCATTTCGCCAATATTGCTTTGAGGGATTGAATTCGACATGTGAAAATGCGCCACTATAAATAGTTTTCAAATTATTTATTTTCTGTATAAAATAAAATATGTTACTATTTAAGTGTAATGTGTAAATTGTATGTAGAAATACAGTTGAAACGGAGCTATGATGAATTTGTTTCAATTGCATTCAAACATATTGAACGAATTCTAATACCTATAATAATTCACAGTTCAAAAACAGATGTTAAAACAAATTGTTATTTTACTTTCAATATTTTTATTTGCGTACTTTTCAAATTGTTTCAAAACTTTGACTTTTGAACGTTTCACTTTGTTTTTATTTGCGGGCAAATACTTTTTTGATATTTTTTAGATTGAAAATTTCCGTTTTTTGTCTGCAACGACCATAAAGTTGAATGTTATGGAACGAATCTGTTTGTTCTTTAAGTCTTTTGAATAAGATATTTGCCATATTGCGAGTGAAGTCGCATTGGACTTGGATTTTACGCTTCTAAATAATATAACACTATTTAAATTGCTTTTTGACCTATGGTGCAGTGGTTAATATTTTATATTTCAATTGTGAGTTCAAGTGCTATTGATATATATATATATATATATATATATATATATATATATATATATATATATATATATATATATATATATATATATATATATATATATATATATATATATATATAATATAAATATATATATATATATATATATATATATATATATATATATATATATATATATATATATATATATATATATATATATATATATATATATATATATATATATATATATATATATATATATATATATATATATATATATATATATATACAAAGTGGACTTAAAGACATCACCTTATTACTTTATGCTATTATTTTTTAAGGTTGCGGTTGATTTTAAATCTGTTTTATAATTAAATGTGAGACTAAAACTTTAGATGGCTTCTTCTATCTAACAAGTTTATGTATATAATAATTTATTATATTTTATATATAATTTATAATTAAAAATTAAATATAAAATTAAAATATACTCCCTAATGTTCGTTTTTCATTGTGCGTTAAGTGTTAAAACTCATCACATGAATTTTGTCATGTAAAGTGAAGAAAAATAAAGAAAATACAAAAATATCCCCAAATGGGAATCGAATCCACATTCGACACTCTGAGAAGTCCTCAACTAACGTAAATTTACAAAAATATATACTTGAAAATATATACACATACAAAAATAAAAGAATACAGTGTTTTCTAGCGTTTTCGAGGTCGGTTAGTGAAACACAGTTTAATAAGGAGCGTGTGTAAAATTTGCATAGTATTTTTATGCAAAGGAAAAATAACGCCAAAAGCGTTGAATGGATCGTAGAGCACTTGCACCGTCTCGTATTTTTAGCGGTACAAAAGTTAGAATAGAGCGAAAATATGTTGAATATTAACTTGTTTAACTAACCATTTCCTATGTTTTTTTAATTCCACTCAAAATTTAACACTTTATAAATTTGAAAGAAAAGGTTTCAATGATAAAAATAAAAATGTGTGAAATTATTGATATTTGTATTTTATACAGCTGTATTGCTATTATTTTGTACTGCAAATATCTTATTTGGTAGATAATAATTACAATTATTACGATACTTAAAAGGTATTTGTTCAGTTTTCTTTAGGTTTTTTTTTCAGCAGAAGTTCCTTCTGAGCTGGTGGTAGTAACATGCTCATTTCATGAATATTTTATTTAAATTTTAATTTTTTTATAAAAAAAATATTGACTTTTTTACATCCCTACCTCCTGTTTCAAGTAAAAAAAATGTTGTTTTAATTGTTATTTGTCAGTTTTTATACTGGCGAGTTTCTTCCTACTACAGTCTATTTAATGCGTCTATTGAATTACTTTCACTCATTTTCGAGCACGTATCTCTTCGAGTACAAGGCGTGACTGAAAAGGTAGAAGCTTTTAATCTGTAGCAATGGGGCAACCCGTTTATAAGCTCGTCGTGATGGTAAAACCTACCCCACTGGTTAAAAGCTTGGCGAACTATGTAGGCTGATCGCAGTTGAGAGATTATCAACTTGAGACGCTTAAAAGAACAAATATATAGCCCAGTAGATTAAAGCAAATGTCATATTTTAATCCTAATTTAGTTAAACCAAAATACCAGTTCTAGTATCATAGTAAATAGTTATATATTTGTAATAGTATATCAGTACAATAAATATCCGGAAAAATTCCTGTATATAGGAAAACAGGAACTTGAAAATGGATTACCACTGAGCTAAATGCAAATTTGAAAGCAAGCATACCATAAAAAATTAAAGTAGTGCCAATGGGAAACAGATTTTTTTCTTTTTATAGCTTCACGCTTTATCCCGCATATTGTAGGGTAGGCAGAGGGAACTGCAAGGGCCATTTCAACCTAGTGTAAAGACACTCCGTTGCTTAGTCCCTGCTTTTTCCGTCCCCGCTTTCCGCCTTTTTTCGAGGCATTGCGTGTTGAGTGGCGCAACTGAACGCCGGGCTTTGCCTAATAGATTTTCTAGCATTTTATAAATAATATGGAAAATAAATAAATTTTGTTATGCATGAAATTTAAGTATATTAAGTGATGGCCTCTAACAGTGTGCTTTTTGACGAAAATTACACTTTTTTAATCAAATAACCTATTATGACACCTTACATATTTAAACAAATCTCTTATTGTAGGGCATTTTCTTTCTGCTTACCTTTTTATCCATTTTCTTCTCCATTTTTAATTTTTTTCTCCATTTTTCGTTTTGGTTTTAATATTTAACTCAAAAGAAATAAAATAAATTTGGTTGTGTTCTTTACAAGTGGTACACACACTGCAAGTGTATATTACAAGTGGTACACAAATTGCAAGTGTTACAGTTGTATGTCAAAATTGACGAGTGAAAAAATGAAGTAATTGAATATTAGGGATTAAAGTTAGGATTTTGTTTACAGATTTTTTTCAAAATAAAAATACTGATTTTGGTTTTGTTTCTTTTTATGTGGTCCATGTATTTATATGATTGTAACTTGGTTTCTCTATATTGTTACGGTTGTAGCTATATAATAGTTAATTTCGAATTCAGTTGACCTAAACCACAAATGCCTATTAATTACATACGTTAAACAGTACTAATTAATGTCGGAATCTAAATTTGATTGTGATTTTGGTAAAAAGAATAAATTTGTTATTAATTAAAACATACATTTATAGATATATTGACAAAAGATATAAAATATGCATGACGTAAAATAGATGATATTTCCTACATACATACATACATATCTTCACGCTCTATCCCTGGCGGGGTAGTCAGAGAGAACGGAGCGCCAAACGCTGCGGTCCCTGCATACCTCTTTCGCCTCGTCCACTGTCATTAACCTCTTCATGCATGCTCTCCGGGGAGTCCTCATGCTTTTTACGTGACCTTCCTCCAGTATCTTCGATACTGTGTTTTCGAAAGTCAACCGAGGTCTCCCCTTACCTCTCTTACCACACACTTTTCCATCGTATATCTTTTTTACCATTCTTTCGTCACTCATTCTTTCGACGTGCCCAAACCACCTGAGCACGTTCTTCTTTATTCTTACTGTGACATCCTCGCCGGTACCTACCATCCTGTGTACCTCTTCGTTGCGGATTCGGTCAGCTAAGCTGACTCCGCATATCCTTCGAAGAGATCGCATCTCCACAGCATTCATCTTTCTTTCATTCTTCTTCTGTAATACCCACGTTTCACTGCCATATAACAGCGTCGGAACCAAAACTGCATTGTGTACGGCCAAACGTGCAGCGACGCTGACGTTCTGCCGTCTCAACAACGCAGCTAAGGCACCGTTCATTCTGTTACCGGCAGCACCACGTCTTTCCACATCCATTTCGTATCTACCATCTCTACTTAACATACTTCCCAAGTATACTACTTCATTCACTTGTTCTAATAAATTTCCATTCACGAAAATCTTGCAATCTGTCCTTTCCTCGTCTCTTTCAAATACCAGAACCTTTGTCTTACTTGCATTCAGGCTTAGACCATTAGTTTCACACCCGTCTTTCAGAATGGTGACCAATGCCTGCAACTCGCTTTCTGATGATGCAATAAGCACTGCATCATCCGCGTACAACAAGCAATTTACCTTCAAGTCACCCACTTTTACACCCATATCACTTTCTTTCAGTCCTTGGAGACAGCTATCCAAATACAAATTGAACAACCAAGCCGACATGGCACAGCCCTGTTTGACACCCGATTGGATGCCAAACCGAGGCGACATGTCGGCTCCTACTCGCACACAGGCTGAGTGATCTCTATAAAGAGACTTTACAGCCTGCAGCAAGGGTCCGCTCACATTGTACCGGGGTAGTATCTCCCACAATTTCTTTCTCACAACCCTATCAAAAGCCTTCTCCAAGTCCACAAAAGCACAGAAAACCTTTTGGTTTACAGCCAAAAACTTCTCTGTGATCATGCGGATGGAAAAGATCTGATCCATGCATCCTCTTCCAGGTCTAAAGCCTCCTTGGGCCTCCCACAGTAGCCTTTCGGATCTTTCTTGCATTCTTCTCGCTAAAATTTTTGCATATACTTTACCACCTAAGCTAATCAAACTGATCGCCCTATAGCTTGCACAGTCTATCTGTGAACCTTTGCCTTTATACAAAGGCACGATGACTGCACTTTGCCAATCATCTGGGACCTCCCCCGATTTCCAGCACAAATTGCACAGAAACCAGAACAAGTCCAAGATGCGAGGTCCACCATATTTGATCATCTCGGCAGTAACTCCATCCGCTCCCGCTGACTTACCACATTTCAAGCTTCTTATTGCACTCTCAACTTCTTTTATACTGATTTCGCCATCTGCTACATCAAGACTCGGCTTGTCGCTGTTACTTGAGGCAGAAGCGTCATCACATTCATACATCTCCTTATAGAATTCCGCCCATCGCTGCAAAACGTGTGATCTGTTTGTGAAAATCTCACCGTCCTTCGAAAGCACCCCTTTCATTCTAAAGGGTTTACGAACAACTCCGTAATCACTAACTTCTCGCCAGAAAAACTTCGTGTTACCCGGAAGTTGCTCGTCAAACCCTTTTATCTCTTTACTCTCGTTTATTTCACGCTTTATCTTTATCAGTGCTTTCGTTTGGTGCTTTTGGCTTATACCCTTTTTTTTTAATCTCTCTCATACTTTTGTTCTTTCCCGAGGCTTTATAATCCTCCATGCCTTTTTTTCTTTCTTTCTACAGCATCTTTCACTTCATCATCCCACCATTCGTCACGCTTTTTACTAAAGCCTCTTTTCCTTTTACCACATACCTCTGTCGCAGCTTCCACCATGCAGCTCCTAAGGGTTTTGCCAGCATACTTCAACGCTTTCATT
>JAZFAU010000797.1:0-46051 GCA_037178615.1 Dione vanillae
TCAATAATAATCAAAATAACGAAGCTATACAAAGGAAACGGTGTTACATGTATGTGAGGAGAAATGTGAAGAAGAGAAGCGATGACGTCACACGTGGTAACTAGACAGACTACAGCTTTATTGGCAACAGCAATCGTGCAAGTTAGAAGCGAAGATAATTACACGACATTTTTGCGAGCTTTAATTGATCAAGGCTCACAAGCAAGCTTTATAAGTGAAAAGCTGCGCAGCAACTCAAAGTTACACGATATCCAACTAAAGGCAAAGTCATCGGTGTGGATCAGCAAGAGAAGATATTAAGCAAGTGGTTCAGATAAATGTGGAATCAAGATGTGAAGATTTCAATATAAAAGTGCAAGCATATGTTATGTCTAAGCAACTGACTACTAAAATACCATCCAGTACGATACACGTAACCAAGTGGCCTCATCTAGAAGGGTTAACACTGGCTGATCCTTACTATTTCAAGCCAGGAGCTATTGACTTGTTGTTAGGTGTTGATGTATACGCGCAGATTCTACAAAACACTTTAATCAAAGGACCGCCAGGGTCTCCGTGCGCTCAAAAACAAACCTTGGCTGGATTCTATTTGGGAAGATCGAAGAGAAGTTAGATAAATCAAATTCAGTTGTAACTCTGCATCATCACGTTATAACAGAAGATTTCTTAAAGGTATTATGGGAGGTAGAAGAAGATAAGAAGAGAAAATTCACAAAGGAAGAAGAACAATGTGAAAGCTTTTATGAAAATAATTATACAAGAGATGGTAATGGAAAATATATAGTGAGACTTCCATTTCGCACCAATCACCCAATATCACCCGATGGACATTCAAGAGAATAGCGTTGAGACGATTGAATCAACTTGAACGCAGACTACAGAAGACTCCTAAATTGAGGGAAGAATACGATAAAGTATTAAAAGATATTTAACCATGGGTCATATGGAAGTGGTTCCGATAACGAAATAAATAATCGTTGCGTTTATCTCCCACATCACGCCGTGATCCGAGAAGACAAGAAACCACTAACTAAGAGTGGTCTTCGATGCATCAGTAAGGCAGTAATGCTATTTCATTGAATGATGAGCTTATGACCGGACCTGTACTTCAAGAGGATATGCGAAGCATTGTAATGAGATGGCGAACACATAAATATGTTTTGGCCAGTGATAATAAAAATGTACAGAATGGTGCTCTTAGATAGCAAAGATACAGATTACCATAGAATACTCTGGCGACAAAGGAGGGTACACAGAAGACTCGAAGAGATTAAAGATTATAGACTGAACAGTTACATTCGGGAAGCGTCTGCTCCTTATTTAGCACTAAACGCTAATGAAGCTAGCCGACGATGAGGTGAACAATTTCAAGAACTGCCAAGATAATTCGAGAAGACTTTTACGTTGACGACTTATTATCAGCTGCGATTCTGTAGACCGCTGCTGTCTACTCAAGAATATAAATCTTTTGCGAAGAGGTGGTTTTGAATTACAAAAGTGGGCTTCAAATAGCCTCAACTTGGCTAAGATCCATGGATGACGACAAAATTACGACAAATGCTTATTTACAGCTGAAACTTGGGCGGACTATTAGAACTCTGGTCTGTCGTGGAGCCTATAAAAAGATGAATTTCAATATCAGATACAATTACAAAATTTACCATTACATATAACAAAGAGAAAATACTATCAGATTTGCAAAAATATTCGACCCACTAGGTTGGATAGCACCAGCAATCGTTACAGCAAAAATTCTAGTTTCAAAAGCTATGGCTAGAGGGAATTGGTTGGGATGAAGACATAAGAGAAGAGTTAAAGGAGGAATGGAAAGCCATTCGAGAAGATTTAAGAAATGTCAACGATCTGAGAATTAACGGTGGTTGAACACTTTCAGTACGATAAAGATGCTATAAGTTGGCATGGCTTTTGTGATGCTTCTGTTAAGCGTATGCAGCTGTTGTTTACTGTCGAGTACAAACAAAAAATGGAGAAATAAAAACAATTTAGTAGCAGCGAGAACAAGTAGCTCCTGTACAAACAATATCACTGCCACGACGACTTGAACTAAGTGGAGCGCATTCTGTCTAAAATATTGTACAAAACAAGAGAAGCTATGAGAATTCATCAAATCAAACTTTTGCGTGGACTGATTCTACAATTGTCTTAGCTTGGATCTTTGGGAACCTAATCGATGGAAACCATTTGTGCAAACCGCGTCGTAGAAATCCTAGAAGTTACAAGCAGCGCTCAATGGTTCCATGTAAATCGCGTCAATAATCCAGCTGACATAGCTTCAAGGGTACAAATATCAAGAATTAAAAGAAACAAGCTATGGTGGAATGGACCCTCTTGGCTACAAATAAAACATTAAATATACTAACCTATATATTTCGACTAATATAGAAAGGAAGAAAAATATACAATCATATGTTAGTACGACCGAACAGGAAGAAAGAGTTATTAAATTTGCAAGATTACAATTTACTTACCGAACTATTGAGAGTAATAGTAATTGTAAAGGTTTATAAATATGAAACGAAATCCAAAAAGTTAAACCAAGCTATCACTGTAGAAGAAATGCAAGAGGCTTTAGATATATGTATAAAAAGGGTACAACGGAAGAGTTCTCAGAGGAAATATGACGGCTAAAAGAACATAAACCTGTAAAACTACTAGTATTTTTGAAAACATTCACCCCATTTCATCGACAGTCATAATATTCTCAGAGTGGGCGGCAGGTTGAGGAATGCTAATGTAGATGAAAACATAAAACATCCAATAATACTTGGCAAGGCAAATGATCTGCTTCCGCTTATCTTGAAAGATGCACACATAAAAACTTTACACGGAGGAATAAATTTAATGATTACTTACCTGATGAGCAAGTACTGGATAGTTGGCTGCAAGAACCTAGTAAAACAATACGTTCATAATTGTCTTACATGCGCACGTTCAGCGTGCTACAAACCGACAGATGATAATGGGTGACTTACCACCTCAAGCACGTGTGACTCCATCACGTCCTTTCTCACGTAGTGTGTTGACATTCGCTGTCCTGTATCTATCTTAAAATCCAAGGAAAAGGTGCCAAGACAAGCAAGGCATATATTTGCATTTTCATTTGTATGGCAGTTAAGGCGATACACTTAGAATTGGTTAGCGACTTAACTTCGGACGCATTCCATTGCAGCATTCAAACGTTTTGTCGCTAGAAGAGGACAAGTTCACGAAATTTGGAGCGACAATGGCACTAATTTTGTAGCAGCCAATAAGGAATTATTGTCAATGTGGGAAGAAGCAAATTAGAATACCTGGTTCTGCTATCAATGAATTAGTGAATGACGGCGTTAAGTGGCATTTCATGCCACCTTATAGTCCCAATTTTGGTGGGCTGTGGGAAGCGTGTGTCAAATCGCTTAAAGTACACTTAGAAAGATTACTTACGCACAACTTAACATTCGAAGAACTAACTACAGTGTTGATACAAATTGAAGCCTGTCTAAACTCAAGACCACTGATACCAATTTTCAACAGATGTTATCTCCTTGGCCGATATAAAATACTCCACTTCCAGGTCATTTCCTCATAGGTGAAAGGCTCATCACTAACCTGATCGTGACTATACATCTTCAAATATAATTTACTCTCAAGATGGCAGCATACTCAAAAAATATTACAAGGATTCTGAATCGTTGGCAGACAGCGAATATCTTCAAGGCTAAATCAACGCCTAAGTGGCTAAAGAGTGCGCCTGAATTTTGAAATTGGCTATAAGTTTTTGCTGAAAAATGAAAACATGCCACCAAGCAGATGGGCATTGGCGCGTATTATAGAAGCATCCTGAACGGACAATATAGTAGAGTTTACAGTCTTAGATATAACGGAAAAATTATTAAGAATCTGTAGCAGTTTATGTCCTTTACAATTTGTAATAAATTAGTATTGAAGTAGTAATATACTAGATTAAATGTTTAAAATTTAGAATATTTTTTTGTTAACAATGTTTTACATTTACCTACTATTTACCTATCTGGCGTCCATTGATCACTTATTAATTTAGTATGTAATTTGATTGTAAACTATTTGTGGTAATATTAAACATGTTATTACTTATTTAAAAAGGCCTTAACGTCCTTTTGGTGGGCGGTATGTATGTTCAATTGCTCAGTGTCCAATAAACAACGAAGATTTAACACTATCTTTTATTCAAACAAATATTAGAAAACAATTAACAAGCAAATTTAACTTTTAAATACATCAACTATATATATATATATCTCTATATATATATCTATATATATATATATATATAATCTATATCTAGATATATATATAATATATATATATAATATATATATAATATATATATATATATTTATATATATTATATATAAGTATATAAATATATATTATATATATATATATTATTATATATATATAATATATATATATATATATATAATATATATATATATATATATATGTATATATATATATTATATATACTATAGATATATATATATATATATATATATATATATATATATTATTATATATATTATATATATATATATATGTGTGATGTATTTAAAAGTTAAATTTGCTTGTTAATTGTTTTCTAATATTTGTTTGAATAAAAGACGTGTTAACTCTTTCGTTGTTTATTGACACTGAGAATTGAACATACATACCGCCCACCACAAAGGACGTTAAGGCCTTTTTAAAATAAGTAATATACATGTTAATATTACAAAATAGTTTACAATCAAATTACCTACTAAATTAATAGTTGATCAATGGACTGCCAGATAGGTAACTAGTAGGTAAATGTAAAACATTGTTACAAAATATTCTAAATTTTAAACATTAATCTAGTTATATTACTACTTCAATACTAATTCTTACAAATTGGTAAAGGACATAAACTTGCTACAGATCTCTTATAATAATTTTTTCCGTTTAATCTAAGACTGTAACTCTACTAATATTGTCCGTTCCAGGATGCTTCTCAATAATACGCGCCAATGCCCATCTGCTTGGTGCATGTTTTCATTTTTCAGCAAAACTATATCGCAATTTCAATTCAGGCGCACTCTTTAGCCACTAGGCCGTTGATTAGCCTGAGAATATTCGCTCTGCCAACGATTCCAGAATCCTTGTAATATTTTTTGAGTATGCTGCCATCTTGAGAGTAAATTTATATTTGAAGATGTATAGTCACGATCAGGTATCGTGATGAGTGCTTCACCTATGAGGAAATGACCTGGAGTGAGTACTTTTATATCGGCAAGGAGATCTACATCTGTTGAAATTGGTATCAGTGGTCTTGAGTTTAGACAGGCTTCAATTTGTATCAACACTGTAGTTAGTTCTTCGAATGTTAAGTTGTGCGTAAGTATCTTTCTTAAGTGTACTTTAATCGATTTGACACCTGCTTCCCACAGCCCACCAAAATTTGGACTATAAGGTGGCATGAAATGCCACTTAACGCCGTCATTCACTAATTCATTGATAGCAGAACCAGGTATTTCTAATTTTGCTTCTTCCCACATTGACAATAATTCCTTATGGCTGCTACAAAATTAGTGCCATCGTCGCTCCAAATTTCGTGACACTGTCCTCTTCTAGCGACACATCGTTCGACTGCTGCAATGCATGCGTCCGAAGTTTAGTCGCTAACCAATTCTCAGTACATCGCCTTAATTGCCATACAAATGAAAATGCAAATATATGCCTTGCTTGTCTTGGCACCTTTTCCTTTGGATTTTAAGATAGATACAGGACCAGCGAAGTCAACACCACTACGTGAGAAAGGACGTGATGGAGTCACACGTGCTTGAGGTAAGTCACCCATTATCATCTGTCGGTTTGTAGCACGCTGACGGTGCGCATGTAAGACAATTATGAACGTATTGTTTTACTAGGTTCTTGCAGCCAATTATCCAGTACTTGCTCATCAGGTAAGTAATCATTAAATTTATTCCTCCGTGTAAAGTTTTTATGTGTGCATCTTTCAAGATAAGCGGAATCAGATCATTTCGCTTGCCAAGTATTATTGGATGTTTTATGTTTTCATCTACATTAGCATTCCTCAACCTGCCGCCCACTCTGAGAATATTCTGACTGTCGATGAATGGGGTGAATGTTTTTCAAAATACTAGTAGTTTTAACAGGTTTATGTTCTTTTAGCCGTCATATTTCCTCTGAGAACTCTTCCTGTTGTACCCTTTTTATACATATATCTAAAGCCTCTTGCATTTCTTCTACAGTGATAGCTTGGTTTAACTTTTCTGGATTTCGTTTCATATTTATAAACCTTTTACAATTTACTATTACTCTCAATAGTTCGGTAATAAATTGTAATCTTCAAATTAATAACTCTTTCTTCCTGTTCGGGTCGTACTAACATATGATTGTATATTTTTCTTCCTTTCCATATGTAGTCGAATATATAGGTTTAGTATATTTAATTGTTTTATTTGTTAGCCAAGAGGGTCCATTCCACCATAGCTTGTTTTCTTTTAATTCTTGTATATTTGTACCCCTTGAAGCTATGTCAGCTGGATTATCTGACGATTTTAACATGGAACCATTGAGCGCTGCTTGTAACTTCTAGGATTTCTACGACGCGGTTTGCTACAAATGGTTTCCATCGATTAGGTTCCCCAAGATCCAAGCTAAGACAATTTGTAGAATCAGTCCACGCAAACGTTTGATTTGATGAAATTCTCATAGCTTCTCTTGTTTTGTACAATATTTTAGACAGAAGTGCCGCTCCACTTAGTTCAAGTCGTGGCAGTGATATTGTTTTTACAGGAGCTACTTTTGTTTCTCGCTGCTACTAAATTTGTTTTTATTTCTCCATTTTTTGTTTGTACTCGACAGTAACAACAGCTGCATACGCCTTAACAGAAGCATCACAAAAGCCATGCAACGTTATAGCATCTTTATCTGTACTGAAAGTGTTTCAACCACCGTTTAATTCTCATATCGTTGACATTTCTTAAATCTTCTCGAATGGCTTCCATTCCTCCTTTAACTCTTCTCTTATGTCTTCATCCCAACCAATTCCCTCTAGCCATAGCTTTTGAACTAGAATTTTTGCTGTAACGATTGCTGGTGCTATCCAACCTAGTGGGTCGAATATTTTTTGCAAATCTGATAGTATATTTCTCTTTGTTATATGTAATGGTAATTTTGTAATTGTATCTGATATTGAAATTCATCTTTTTCTAGCTCCACGACAGACCCAGAGTTCTAATAGTCCCGCCAAGTTTCAGCTGTAAATTAGCCTTTGTCGTAATTTTGTCGTCATCCATGGATCTTAGCAAGTTGAGGCTATTTGAAGCCCACTTTTGTAATTCAAAACCCACCTCTTCGCAAAAGATTTATTATTTCTTGAGTAAGACATACAGCTTGTTCTACAGAATCGCAGCCTGATAATAAGTCGTCAACGTAAAAGTCTTCTCGAATTATCTTGGCAGCTTCTTGATATTGTTCACCTTCATCGTCGGCTAGCTTCATTAGCGTTTTTATTGCTAAATAAGGAGCAGACGCTGGTCCCGAATGTAACTGTTTTCAGTCTATAATCTTTAATCTCTTCGAGTCTTCTGTGTTACCCTCCTTTTGTCGCCAGAGTATTCTATGGTAATCTGTATCTTTGCTATCTAAGAGCACCATTCTGTACATTTTTACTATATCACTGACAAAACATATTTTATGTGTTCGCCACCTCATTACAATGCTTCGCATATCCTCTTGAAGTACAGGTCCGGTCATAAGCTCATCATTCAATGAAATAGCATTACTGCCTTTACTAGATGCATCGAAGATCACTCTTAGTTTAGTGGTTTCCTTGTCTTCTCGGATCACGGCGTGATGTGGGAGATAAACGCAACGATTATTTATTTCGTTATCAGGAACCACTTCCATATGACCCATGGTTAATATTCTTCTAATACTTTATCGTATTCTTCCCTCAATTTAGGAGTCTTCTGTAGTCTGCGTTCAAGTTGATTCAATCGTCTCAACGCTATTTCTCTTGAATGTCCATCGGGTGATATTGGGTGATTGGTGCGAAATGGAAGTCTCACTATATATCTTCCATTACCATCTCTTGTATAATTATTTTCATAAAAGCTTTCACATTGTTCTTCTTCCTTGTGAATTTTCCTCTTCTTATCTTCTTCTACCTCCCATAATACCTTTAAGAAATCTTCTGTTATAACGTGATGATGCAGAGTTACAACTGAATTTGATCTATCTAACTTCTCTTCGATCTTCCCAAATAGAATCCAGCCAAGGTTTGTTTTTTGAGCGCACGGAGACCCTGGCGGTCCTTTGATTAAAGTGTTTTGTAGAATCTGCGCGTATACATCAACACCTAACAACAAGTCAATAGCTCCTGGCTTGAAATAGTAAGGATCAGCCAGTGTTAACCCTTCTAGATGAGGCCACTTGGTTACGTGTATCGTACTGGATGGTATTTTAGTAGTCAGTTGCTTAGACATAACATATGCTTTCACTTTTAGATTGAAATCTTCACATCTTGATTCCACATTATCTGAACCACTTGCTTAATATCTTCTCTTGCTGATCCCACACCGATGACTTTGCCTTTAGTTGGATATCGTGTAACTTTGAGTTGCTGCGCAGCTTTTTCACTATAAAGCTTGCTTGTGAGCCTTGATCAATTAAAGCTCGCACAAATATCGTGTAATTATCTTCACTTCTCATTTGCACGATTGCTGTTGCCACTAAAGCTGTAGTCTGTTTAGTTACCACGTGTGACGTCATCGCTTCTTCTTCTTCTCATTTCTCCTCACATACATGTAACACCGTTTCCTTTTGTATAGCTTCGTTATGTTGATTATTATTGATCGTAGGTTTTGTATTAGTTTCCTTATCTTCATGAAGCAGACTATGATGACGCCTGTTGCACAGTCGACAACATGTTGGAACGCGACACTGTCTTACAGAGTGTCCCGATGCAAGACAGTTGAAGCATAAATGTTTAGTTTTCGTAAATTCACTACGTTGTTGTGGTGAGTATTTTCCAAATAACTTGCAATGGCTGAGCGTATGGATTTCGTCGCACAATAAGCATTTCTTCTTATTTTCTAAATTTGTAGCAATATGAAACGATTTTTCTCGCAAACCACTAGTTAATTTAAGTTTTGCCGGTTCTGTAAGCTCTGAAGTGCGAAAACCGCTTTCTAGAAATTTCGAAATGTATCCAACGAAGGAAGACTATCGCCATCTTGACACGTGGTACTAACATGTGCTTCCCAGTCTTTATGAGTATCGGCGTCTAATTTTTGTACTATAATAAATATTATCAATATATCCCAATTTTCCGTCTTCACTTCCATGTTTTTTAAAAAATGTAAGCACTCGAAAGTTGTATCTAATAAGTTTTTAATTAATGTAGAATTATTTGCCGCCATCTTCTTTTGCGAGACTAATCTCTTCATAATTGCATTAACGGTTATGCGTTATTCCCATACCTTCTTTTAAGAATATTCCATTTCTCTTCATAATTAGAATCAATCAATTGTATATGTTTTAATATAGCCGCGGCCTCTCCTGTAAGTGATGTTTTTAAATAATGTAATTTTTGTACATTATTTAATGCTCCGTTCGTATGCACAAGTGTATGAAATAAATCATGAAACGGCAACCAATCTTCATATTGTCCGCTATAAGTGGGTATTTGTATTTTTGGTAATACCACATGTGCTTGAGATTCACCTTGCATCGAACCACTAAACCCAACTTGTGTTTGAGCTTGAGATCCTAATAAATCCATTAAATCACTTTTCAAAACAATATACAACTCCTCATGTTCATAAAATTCATCCTTTGTAAATAAGTTACTTGATCCTTTTTATCCTTTGCTATATTTCGTAATAATTCGGCATGTGCTTGCTTATATTCATTCCAGTAGTCTTCTAAACATTTTAAGCGCGCTTCTATATAATTTTTCGTAAATCTACTTTTGGGGCATTTTTCACATTTAAATGAATTTTCTTTATAGTTTGTGCGATATTTTCCACCGTGTTTAAGGCCTTTTCCACTTCCGTAACCATTATTACGTAGAAATATTATTGACTGTAACAACGTAATATGATAATAATCCTTTTTATTTCTATTCACTTGCAAATATATTGCAATAGCCACGCGTCGATTCTCGATCTTTTGTTCCGATGACCGGTTCCGGCTCCAGGTAAGTTTACTAGTATCCGGCTCGATTATGACCATATGTTGATGTATTTAAAAGTTAAATTTGCTTGTTAATTGTTTTCTAATATTTGTTTTGAATAAAAGACGTGTTAACTCTTTCGTTGTTTATTGGACACTGAGAATTGAACATACATATATATATATATATATATATACATTGCTTTACATTTTTTGCATTTTTCGAAGTTTTGCTAGAAGTGTTCTATGCCACACAGATTAAAGTCTTTCGCCATGTCCAAACTAAATGTCAGGCCCTCGCCTTTGCTTTCGACAACAGCAGCCCAACAATGGGGAAGGTCACCAGTTGAAAGACTATGGCGATAGCCATATTGACGGTCGTTGATCAACTAGTGATCCTCTAGGTAAACCAAGAGCCAGCTGTTTATCTTACTCTCCATAACTTTGAAGAGCACGGAGGTGATAACGATAAACATATAGTTTGCTGGATTCTAGCCTGTCACCTTTCTTCGGGATCGGATGGATCAAGTGCTCATTCATGAGTTTGGGACTACGCTGATTGAATAGGAAATCCGAATAGACGCATTAGTACCAGTGTCAGTTTAGGAGTGTAAGAACGGAGCATTAAAGGAGAAATGCCACCAGGTCCACTCGACTTGTGGATGTTTCAAGAAAAAACGTTCGGGTAACAGCTTTTTGACTGAACTTAATGTCCGGCATTGAGCTCAGACATCTCGGAATTGTCGGCGGTGACTTACCCTGGTCATCAAGAATCGAGTTTGAGGCAAAGAGAGTACTCAAGAGGTCGGCATTCTCTTTGGCCATATCTACGAGGATATCATTCTCTGTGCGTAACCGTGGAAACGAGGGCCAGCTTAAGTTGCCAAGTGTTGCCTTAGAGAGCGCCCAAAACTGACATGTTCCAGACGGGTAGTCCATAAATTTCTCACTGATTTTGGCGACATGCTGGGACCTGACTCTGGCGATTTGTCGCTTAAAGTACCTAGAGGCTCGGTTATACTTTTAAGGTTTCACCTTTGGATTCGCAGTAGCCAGTGCCTCAGTTACGCTTTTCAGCAGCAGCATGTTTGCAAGAATTACCAAACCAAGGTTGTGACTTGCCACTAGTAGTGTCGCTTACACTACAGACAGAAGAACAAAGCTGAACATTACCTAATGCAAAACGCAGTGACAGAAAAGGCCACTACTTAACGGCGATTTTAAATGCCAAGTGTGGTAAATATCCGTTCGAGTCTACCCAAGGGTTGTCATCACTGACAAAATACTTCTACCAACTATAAAATTTAAAAAATAAAGATAAAATTTAATAAAGCTTCAAAATATCTCGCAAAATTGATTACAAACATGACAATATTGTAAGAAATTTTTGTCAAATAGTATGTAATAATTGGAAATTGTAAAAGACCTCGTGAATTCGATGTTAAATAGTAAATAACTTATTTTCGACTAATATAAGAATATAAAATACGTATTTCTTTTTTAATTTTATCTCGCAAACAATAAAAAAAGGAAATATGATGTAATGCAGCATCTAAAGCAGTTTTCTCCTCACTACACTTAATATGCAGAGTTTAATCAGAACTTTTATACAATTTGCATATAAAATGCATACAACAAGTGTAGTTTAATATTATTAGTAGAACGAGTTTCTTAAAAACTCCTTTTTTTACATATTTAAGCAAAGTTTTACGTAACTATAACAGTAGAAAACAAACGCGAAAGCTCTCTTTGTTTCATCAACATTAACCAAAGTTGCACAATGAATGTACATTTTGTTAGATAAAAAAAGAGCTCGGTCAATTGTACGATAATGCATTTTAAAGTGCCTCTTAAGATTACTTAAGCTTTAAGTCCAAAGTAAGCTGCTTAAAGCTCCTCATCTCTCTCCAAGAACACACAAAACAAATCCATAAAATGTTAAGATATTATTTTCTTGTTACAGAGCTTTTCGGTTTTCGAATTTTTGCTTGTATGCACAGTTGTACGCGAACCGGTTCATTATACAAATTTGCTTAAATAATCTATTGACTTCTTTTGGTATGTGACTCTATTAAAAAGATACAAATAAAAAAACGATAACTTTAAAAATAAAGAAAAAAACAAGCCCATTTTCTTAAAATATTACTAAGTAATATTGAATAACTGCGAATAATTTTATAATCTTTACACACATTAAACAAATTATGAATACAAAAGTAGAATACAGAGATCACCATTAGGGAGCTAAAAACACTTTATTATATTCAAACCTAGTACTTAAGCCGTTTAACAAATAAAATAAAATTTCCCTAACATGCTTTAATCACCAGCAAGGTGTAGTGTGACTGTACGTAAATTACGTAAAGTTGACGTCCTTCGACCAGACATCAATCAAAGCGATGCATCTCAAAAATACAAACGCTTACGTGGCAATTACGTTACATAAAATTATACATAAATAACTTAGTTGGACGTCTGTCACGTAATTATGAAGACAATAATAGTAATTACGTAGTCATGCATAATATTGACAGCCGCACTTAAAAATGTCGATTGGTATTTAATGGGAGTTAGAGCAATACATTGGTTGCATGTTAGCTAATGCTAAATGAAATCTTTGAGAGTAGATATATTAATACTTATTGAAAGGCTTATAATTTTAACTAATTTTAAAAAAGAAAGCGTATAATTGTTTTTTACCTGTATACATTTTATGCTGAAAGGCGTGAACCCAACGCCGTGATTAGTGGTATTTGTGCGAAAAAAATTAAAAAAATAGTAAATTGTTAGATTTCAAAAATGTTTAGAGTTAACTTAAAGAAAAATATCGAAACACACACAGACCATATTATGTTTCAGGTGTGTTCCGACTGAGGTAATTCGATAATTCCGTTAGATGATATAAATCTCTTCAGAACAATCCTTCCAGAGATCCGTCGTAGCGCAGAGATACAGCATGAAATGTAACGCGACGGTCTGTGGGTTCGATTCCCATAATGTATTATTAAATTTTCATATTTTTTGCTGTGGCCACTAAGCAAGGCAAACGTTCAGGTCCGTCCCAAGGCGAAAAGTAGGGAACGGAGTGCCTTAACACTGGATTCTCATTATTCCTGCAGTTTTCCTTGCCTAAGAAACGAAATAATGTTCACAATTATATAAATATTTCAAATGGTATAAATCCTTTGCAGAATATACCACTAAGTGAATAAAAGCTTAAAGCTAAATAAAGTTTACTTGTACAACTATTAAATAAAGCAATGAACAGAGAGCACTCTCAACTTGCCGTTTATTAGCTACGGATGCTTACTTACATATAAAAATATTTAAATACATTTTAAATTACACTTATTTGAAATATAATAAAGAATTCTATCTGTCGTAAGATTAAAGAAAATTTTAAGAGACTTTTATTGAAATGATATAAATATAAAAAATATTTTTCCCTAAAAATGTTATACTTTTATAGAAACTAAATTACTAAAGAAGTACTTGTGCTACTTATTATATGTACATATTTTGTGAACAAATTTGGGCTTTATACATATTGCATTTACTTTTCTAATTCACGGAATAATAAAATGTAAGGTAATTCATTAATATATCACGATCGTCGTGCCACAAGACAGCGTGTGATTGTATGGGACGGTTTGTAGGTTCGATTTGCGCTCGGTGAGAATGGCTTATTTTCATTTTCTCCGACCTACTAAATGCGAGATACATCCTGAAATATCTCTAAATTATAAAAATTTAAATAATGTAGAGAATATGTTTTATATGATATAATTCAATATAAATAATGTATAACGTAGTTGTCATGCTACTTTAGTGCGTTATTGCTTAATAGGACAGTAGTTGGATGCGGCTTTGATTCCCAAAGCGTTGAGCTCCGCCACTTAACACACAATGAAAACTTGGATTCTACATTAAGTTTTCTGAACTTACCTTCGTTTATTATATATATTCATACAAGAATAAAGCGTGAAGCTAACAGGCAACTTGTATAAATAAAAAAAAAACGGTTATATAATTCATACAGAGTCAAGCAAAATATAAGATCTAACAGCTTATAGTTCTCTACTGTACCCACGAGAGTAAAGAAGTGGCAAAGAGATTTAAAAATCGCTGTAATTTGCTCCAAGCGACGAGCACTGCATACAATGACGAGCAATGTACACAAGATATATGCGGGTTAAATGTGCCTCTTGTGTAATACACTTTCATAATTATCAAAAACTTGCAATTTTATATGTGAAATATCTTCACATACATATATACAGAAACTGTAAATTTATAATCTAGTTTTAAATGAAATTAGTTTATTTTTTAAATTTAAAATTATTTTTTTCTTTAAAAAAGTTTTGGCTTTCCTAAAATTATTTTGTTTTAAATAATTTAAAAAAGTTATTCATTTTTTTTATTATAGCTTCACGCTTTATCCCGCACATGACAGGGTAAGCAGAGGGAACTGCAGAAATCATAATAACCTAGTGTTAAGACTACGTTGCTCAGTCGCTGATTTCTCCGTCCCTACAAAAAATGTGCTAAAAACTCCTTTAACGAATGAAGCTACCCCAAATATTAAATCAATATTATACAAACAAAGTCTTAATATAGAAGTTTTATTTGCTACATCAACTTTTACTGTGCAAAATATACTGAACTGGTTTTATCCTACTTCTTTACCTCTGTTATTAAATAGACAAAACTTAACGTAGTTGATGTAAAATATACAGCTTTAAATAAATAAACGAACTACGAAATGAACTTTTCAATATAAATAGTTCCCAAGACAAGCGTGTTTAACCAAATAAGTTCTTCAACGTACATACATATTACGTATGTATGTATTTTGATTTAAAATTATTATTAATCACAAAACATCAATTATTGAGCTACAGTTATAACATAATAGTACAGTACATTTGTATCGCTGGAAGTTCACTTAAAATGAGAAAATATATAAAAATTCTGCAAACAGACTACTTACATAGTGTATTATAGTGTGGTTGGGATAAATGTTTGTGAATTCTTATTTAATTTGGTTAAAGTCACACAATTTTATTGAAGTTAGTGCTTCTTTGTACCTTTTGTTCAAAGTAGTTATTTATCATTTTAATTTTTTTGATATGTACCTACATTATAAAGCATCTCTTTAGTCAACAGTTTGGCTGATTCTTTGTGGTCTTGATCTTCCTAATATGGACATCAGGTCCTTCGTGATGTTGGTCTACGTTAAAAAAATACAGTTAATTTTTACTGAAACTGTAAAGATGGAGGGAACCAAATGTTAATATACTGCTTTCATCACGTATCGCCCTAATATTGAGCCAGGGTCTTTATGAGACTCTTCACATACTAAGAAGCTCCATATACTAAGAAGCTATATGCAACTAGAGAACTACTGACAACGTTATACAAAATAAAAAGAAATAATTTGTGCCTCACTACATTAACCTACACATGTACAAGTATATATACAACACAAACATTGGAATTAGTTAATAATACACAAATCACAAGTATATATTGAGGGTTAGACATTGAGATAAATTTCGATCAAATCTACTTTCGTTAAAATCCTTTTTATATACACATATGGTACCTAACACTTATCTAACAAAACATTTAAACACATTTATATGTATATTTACAAAGACATTTACGAAATTGTAACTTTATTAACGTAAGATGCACCAATTTCGCTGTTCGAGCAATTATCATTTAACTAATGCTCTGTGGCCACGTCTGAATAGTTTTGGAATATGGCTTAGTAGGATGGTGTATAATTAGAGTGATGTAGATGTTATTAACTATCGAGCGGGTTTTTCCTTTAGTACGAAGACTAATCACTTCTACTCCTCCAAGCATGTAGCTCTACGCTGGCCGACGAAGGTAAATAATGACGGCAATGGCCGCAAAAGGTAAGAGTAGATGAGAACTCTCCTCTGCGGATCTAGAGGCCTGTGGAACCACAACGCTTCAATAAATCATCATAGGCTGCTCTTCAGGCTTATCATCCGGAGATCCCTCTGGTACTGTTTTAAACACTCTTGAATTTCTTATAATTCTAAAATTCTGTAACTCTGACAATATCATTACTATAAATAAAAAATAATTATGTTAAAAATTACAATTTCTTCGCTAAATAAGGCTTTATTTTAATGATTACGTATAAAAATCGTAATTCGTGTTTACACTTGAGTGGTGATAAATTAACTATCGACACGAACTATAATGCGAAGGACCGGGATCATGTCCACTGTCATAGCGTATTGAATATAAATAACTTCATTTGGAAGTTATTGACTTAATTCAGGTGTGCGGGTGCCGAAAATAACCTAATCATTATATTTACCAGTGTATATTATACTTTAGTTGCTTCACGCTTTATCCCGCTCGTAACAGAGTAGCAGGGGTAACCGTAGGAACTTCGGAACCTAGTGTTATAGCTTTATGTTACTCATTTTCCATTTCAAGGCATTGCGTGTTGAGTGGCAAGGCTAGAGCTAGAGCAAAGAAGATGAAAAAATAATCATCTTCCCTGAGTTGGAATTGAACCCATAAACGACGATCCTCAATTATTATTACATTGTAATTTATAAACATATATATGTTAGTGCAAACATAATATATATTCAAAAAGTTTTATTATATTTAGTAATTAAGCTTTAGTAATCAGTTAATAATTCTAACTTTTTATACTATATACAAATGTATTTAGAATTTTTATGGCAGTTTAATATGATAAGTTATATTTAGCCGAATTCTTGCAATATTTTTGTATATTTCCAGTGCCAAGTCTATACATGACGGTATGCCAATAACATGTCACCGTGAGTGACTGTATTGTGCGCACAAATCAAAAGTATTCAAATGCTTCTTCTATAATAACTGTTTTTATCTGAACTACGGCGTAGCTTTGTTGCTACGGACTTCATCTTGCTATTTCCCCAGTTCTATATTCCATAAGCTGAATTCTACATTATTTCAGTTTATTTAAATTTAATTGGTCTATCTTGTTGCACAAGATGTATAAATAATAAAACATATAACAATATCAATACTAGAACTAGAGCGATATTTGGTCACACACATATACACGTACTTTTTAATAGCTATATAAATTAATTTCTTTCAAACATTAAGAATGGAGGCTTATTGACAACACGATTTTTATCTAATATGACATAACTACAATACAACTTTTGATAATTTTATTTTTTATTTCACGCCGCCCCAAGCGTCTATGCTGATGATAGATAGATAGATAGATAGATAGATAGATAGATAGATAGATAGATGTACTCTGTCTTGTACACCCATATAATATGACAATTAGTAACACTATTTAAATTAAATATACAATATACGACGTTATCTCTATAACAGCGATCTCTTCCAGGCAACCTTAAGGCATAGGAAACATTTATATATCGATTTCCAAATTTATGTTTGTTAAACAATATTCGTATTTTAATATTGAGACTACCATTTTTCAGTTTGTTTAGGAATGTTATTATTTCCCTTATCAGATACTAACTGAAGTGGAAAATTGAAGTTCGCAGTCGAGAAAAAGCAAAGAATGGAAAGCTTATTACCGAGCCGGTGATGTTTACATTTTTGTTGTTGATGTCAGATTAGACGTGCTTTTTTTATTTATTTATAATTTTATGACGTATTACTTATACTCGTATGATTATAATCCTAACAATTTTGGACCAAAATTGGGTCTTTCAAAAATTTCCTTTGGGCAAAAATTTTAACATATACTGATATTTGCATGTCAATTAATTTGTTTAATATGTTTTTACTATACATATTTTTACGATACGTATATGATACAATAGTTATTTGGACACCAAATGATAAAAATCCTGCCCCATGTTAATATATAGGTAAGTATTATATCTCTACAAGAGACATTGACTTATATCTGAAACTCTCCCGCTCTCTTACATATATAATATGTATGTTATCATAAACACTGCTATATCAACTAAACTCATTTAACGGTTTAATGGGAAATATAAAAATATAATAATTCATTTATATGACGCTTTCCGCGAGGGACTGAGTACGAATCCCTGTTGGAAGTTAATTTTAATGTGCCGTAAAGCGTTTATGACTCTGACGTACACATCATTATAGAGTACAGTTTATAGCATTGTAGAAGAATCTAGATCAATTGATGTTGTCATATAGAAACTGTTTGAAACTTGAGACAAGTCACGTATACAGCTAGATAAATACCTTATTTTTCTTCAATAGGATTCAAGTCCTCACAATGATTCACATGTCAAAGGTTCACAACTGAAACATGACCTATACGTCTATTTTGAGTGAACTAAATAAATATATATATATATATATATATATATATATATATATATATATATATATATATATATATATATATATATATATATATATATATATATATATATATATATATATATATATATATATATATATATATATATATATATATATATATATATATATATATATATATATATATATATATATATATATTTATATATATATATATATATATATATATATATATATATATATATATATATATATATATATATATATATATATATATATATATATATATATATATATATATATATATATATATATATATATATATGAGTCTATTATTTATAAGTTTTATCTTCTTCTTATATGCTTGTATTGTATAATAATTCTTAACATATTTTTCGTACAACAATTTTGCTCTACTTAATAGAACAAACTTACAGAATACGTTTAATCCTTAAAGTTGCCTTTTCACCTATAGTGACATACTACGTTTAATATTCCTACCTTGTCTATTTTGGCTGGACCCTAAACTCACCTAAAAACAACGGAATATCTAAGCCGATTTACATTACGTATTCAAGTTAGACACTGACACTTGAGCTTTTGGTAAGCTCTTGTTTAACTTCACCGGAAAAGAGTTAAAAATGATGCTTTAGCTCAGTGATAACAAATATACATTATGTATATTTGTAAACAATATTAATAGAGGTAATATAATACATAAAATAGAATACCAGAGCAGATGGCTATGTCCTTACTCTTTCTCCTCCCCTATATATATATGCTTGCGTACGTATGTATGTACGTACATATGTATGTTTATCGAAAACAAAGACAAACAAAAAGTATGGACTATTTTTGCATGAATACTTGAGCGCCACTGCAAGAGAGTACTAGCATATATAAAGAAAGCTTTAACAATCACATAAACAAAACATTTCAAATTACCGAAAAATAGAAAACGTATATAGAAATTTATTAGCTTTTTATTACGGACAACAGGTGTTTGAAGATTTTTTGCGAAATAAAAAAGAAATAATAATTCAACACAACGAGTACACAGCGTACATCTGTCATACAGATGTACGTCATGTTCACTTTCTGTGACACTTATATTATATACTGTACAAAAAGTTACAATTTTAATTATTAGGAAAAAAATTACTAACAAGAGAGCTCTCTGAGTTTCTAAACAGGTACCTTATAGGTTTGAAACAAATTGGAAAAAAAAAACAAGCAAAATGAAAGCTTTTTCTCTCTCTCTCTCTCTTTTTCATACATATGTACGTCATGTACACGTTCTGCGACACTTATACTATATACTGTATAAAAAGTAACGAGACTAGAAATAAACTTTAAAAATGTAATTACTGTCATTAACGTAGCTTTATTGGCTTAGATAGCATAACATAAATGATACACATGTTTATGTATATATAAACATGATGATATACATTATGTTTTTGATCCACAGAATTTAACTAACTCTGATGCAAACGTCATCAGGATATGTTGTAAATTAGCTTTCTCTTGAACGCAACGTAAGACGCTCCAGATTAATTTCGTTCATTTTCTAAGTGAATTGGATGAAAACAATATAATTGAATCCTTCACGGATTTCCCTTATTATTGACTACACTAATACTGCCCAAAGTGAACCGATATAAGATTTCAAGAAGTAGTAAATAAATATATGTAACTGTAGGAAATGAGCTATCAGATTCTTTTAAAAGCACATGTAATGTTTTCAATCTTATAATATTTTCAAAAAATGTATAAAGCACCGCCTTGCTTTCTACAATTTAAATTATTGGTAAAAGATTTACTGAAAAGAGAGCTAAGTGTCGAAGCTCTTTGAGTTTCTAAACAGGCGGCTTGTACGTTTGAAACAAATTGAAAAAAGAGACAAACAAAATGAAAGCTTTTTCTAAAGGCTTAATTTAAATCTTAATAATTGCATGAATTACAGAACCCTTCCCTATTTCTTTTAGATACACAAATATATAGAAACACTTTATTATGCACCAAGCGCATACAAAGGAACCAATAAAAGTTTTAACACTACAAAATACAGAGCACGCAAAAGCGATGTTATTGCTAATAGCAATCTGTGAAATACGACCTTCGAAGACAAGGATTTAGTTTTAATTCAGACGGGATTGTGCAACGTTTAAAATATTATTAAATTCATCTAATTATCTAATTTTTGCGCTTAGTTAACTAACCACAAGAATATAATAGTAATGAAACATCAAAATAATCATTATAAAATAATAAATATATTTAGTAATATTTATATACAAACTTTATACTAATATCTTTGACATATTTCAATATTTAGTGCGTGATAGTTGTACAATGAAAGCGCATAACATAATTTTGTCCAATAAAGTGGCCGCCCAACCGTCTGAGCGCCCAGCCGCCTAGCAGCCTACCTGTTCGCACGCCCGCCCGCCCTACTGCTGGCAGCCAGTGATCGCGCCATAATCTAGTTAGCTGCCACTTTGCAACGATACAAAAACGTAACTTAATTGCAATACACCATACATTTTAAAAGGAAGTTGCGTTTTAAACTCATTTTATATATTTATGAAAATAATAATACGGACCGTCGTGGCGCAGAGGCGCAACGTCTGCCTGAAACGCGACGGTTTCTGAGTTCGATCCCCATCTAAAGGCGAAAAGCGGGGACGGAGTAAGCCTGGACTAAGCAACGGAGTGTCTTAACACTAGGTTCCAATCCCTACGGTTCCCTCTGCCTACCCTGCCATATGCGTGATAAAGCGTGAAGCTAAAAAAAATAACTATTTATAGTGTACGTGAATATAAAATGGGAGAGATAAGAGAACGTGTTAGTATTTTGGTAATCCTTAAAATATTATGTTTTTATAAGTTACAATAAAATATGCTATAAATGTATTATAAGGTACTTTTCCATGTATCTTTACATAATATTTAAATATAAAATGCATATTTTTAGTCTCGTAATAAATGCTAAGCCATTAGTAGTTTTACAACATAGTGACAGTCGCTACGGTTAGTTTGATATATGTATTTAAACTCCAAATAGTGTGATGTCACTGCACAGTAATCTTGCATTATATACATAATACTCTTAGTAAAGTAAAATGAAGCAAGTATAATAACGATTAAGTAAATGTAAATTACATCAGGATAGGCTTTAAAATTTGATAATATTAGAAAAATATATAAAAAAATTGAATACTTAAATGACAATGAAATAAATATAATATATTTGTTACATTACTTACTAATTTATTAAAAACATAACATTACAAACCCCTCCTTCGCTCCTCGTCATGGAGGTTTTTTTTTTTTTCAATTTACACGAAAGTTTGCGTTTTTCTTGTTTTTATATATTTTATTTTTTATTTGTATGCCTTACTTGTTAACTAGGCAAATTTCCAGAGCAAACAAAATAGAAATAGAAAAATCCATATTCCCTATATGGGAATCGAACCCTCTAATCGTCGCGTTTACAGGCAGACGCTTACGCCACTGCGCCACGACAGTCTTCGTCCTTTGTATGTTACTGCCTATAATTATATATTATTAATGTATATTCGAATATTTAACGATCAATTCACCCAGTACTAAAAGCTCAACTGTTTCAGTCAAATTTATAACTTTCGATAGTAAATATTGCGAGTGTCACGTAAGCTTATCTCATGACATGACGCTATCAAACCAATTGTGTACTTTTAAAGTACAGCCATGATTTTCTTATGGCGTATAAAACTAGCAATAACTGGTATTTCTATAAAAGTATGTTTCTAAATCCCCCTCAAAGCCTCTACGAATGCCACTCTGATTGCTATCGACCTCGTAACGTGTGCAATAAAAAGATAAGCTTTAGTACATGAGGAGTGAAATAGATCGACTGCGTTATGCTTTTGATGCTTTTATATAAGTTTTATTGCCCTTATTCTGAAATATCTTATTTTAATATGACGTTTTATGACTTTGTATGATGTCATCGTGATACAGATGGGGTTGTGTTATTGTACACATGGGTTCGATTCCTGAGATGTTAGTAATATTTCTGGCCCACACTATGGCAAAGTGAATTTTTAGGTTTTACCACCCGATATAACTAAAGTGACTTGCCTTTATGTAAGTAGCGATTTATCAGTATGCTCTCTGTATCGTGGAAGGTGACTCATTGTTATAAAATGTCGCTTAAGTCAAACCCCTGCAGTTCTGTATGAAGTTCATAATTGTAAGCTAATACAACACATAGCAATTTTTCTTATAGTATCGGTTTAATGACTTGGAAGTTAAATTTTTTCCTGTTTCAAGAAGCTGTAAAAGTTATCATATTTCTCGAGCAATGCAACGTCGATAGTATGAACCTAGTTCCAAGACACATGGCTCTTCTCATTGAAATTCGCCTATTCCTGAGATATTGCGTGTTATCTTGCGAAACTCAACGCCATGTTTCGTCTTCTCACCAGAACGAGGAAATTAAATAATTAAACCTCCACGATTGGAAATTGAACTCACAACTCTGCAAATCTGTTATTTCCTTCGTTGTATGGAATTTTAAAAATATAATTGTTCACACAAATAAATTTCTTCAATTGTTAAATTGAACAAATTCTCTGTAAGTCATAACGTGAAATTTAACAAGTATTTCGGACTTACTAACGAACTGATCAGGAGTAGATTTAGACCTAGTTTATATGCGATTGAAGTAGACGCGAGAGGTATAACAGCGAAATCTCTTCATAGATAGCTGTAAAATCACGGCCTGTCTAGAACTATTACTAATACATTTCTAGAAAGAACTTTCAAGGCGATACTAGTGGAACCGTTTCAAATTTGCTTGGACTATGAAATTGAGCGTAAATGCATTTTTAAAAGAGCCTTAAGCCTTTAAGCCTACACTTGGGTCGCAAGTCCCAAGAGCTGCTTGGAGCTCTTGTTCCTACAACGCGACTCATAAGCAGTTTCTTGTTTAATAGTTAGTATCTATTATTTATTTAAAGCCATTTATATTCTATAAATAAGAAAATATATTAAAATTAAACTATTCAAATATTTCAAATAAAAATTAAAAACGTTTTAAGAAGATATATAACGTTTAAAGAATAAGAAGACTATCAGATATCACTTCATCAAAAGAAATTTCACTACACTAATTACAAGCTCCAGCATGTCTTTGTAGCCTGCGCTCGAAACTTTGCTACTTTCTTTGCTACGAGTAGTTTGTTCGTGTTTCTTCCTCACTCTCATTGAATTCTCTGACAAATTATATTATTTATATCAAAACATTCTAAATTATAAATAATCAAGTTAACTTCCAACCGAGTACTTATTTGTGAAAATTGTAAAATTAATATTTGAAATAAACAGTGGAATCTGATTTTCAAAATAATTGAAATATAATAATTAGGAATTGGACTTCCTTATCTTCATTCATTCTTAGTAGTTCTAAGCAAAAAACCATATGTTAATCCATATTACATTTACAAGTATATCATAAACTATGATATACGGAAGTGGCCGTCATCTGTAGAAACGGTAAGCGGCAAGCTGAGAACTACGATCTCTATACCTATAAGTACAAGTATAAAATAAACATTCTTACACCTTTACCTATCTCCGCATACAAATCTTTTCCTTTTTACGTGACATTGTGATTTCGAAGAACATCCAACGTTCAAGCAAGTTAGTGAGAAGTGAGGTTAGGGGAATCTCTCTAACTACTCACTTTTATTCATGTCTTTCTACTAACCTTACTCTCAGCCTGCCTAAATGCAGTTTATCTTTATCATTAATTAAAATCTAGAAGCAAACTCGCCCATATGAACCAACAAAATCTTATTGTTTATTTTTGTATATCAAATATTTTTCATCCTAAATATAGATAGTAAGTAGAGAGCGTTCTTTCATTGCTGAAAATATTTCATTTACAACATTTTCCACGTGATTTCAAGCAGTCACTGAAAGTAGCTTCAGACGCAGCATTTATTGCGAGCTTTTAGGGAAAACTATGCATTTATAGGATACGGGACAGTCTTCATACATTTATTCTAATAGTCGCGCAACAAGCGCAGCAGGACATACGTTTAATTATTTTTGATTGTTAATTTAGAATCGTTAACTTTTTTCTCCTTCAAAAATGTCATGAAATTCCCAAATCAGTACAAATTTATTAAACTTTTAAAGCTTTTTAAAACTTTAAAAATGCATAACACGTTGTATTGACTATTTAATTGGAAAACAAAGACAGATAACAAATTAAAATAAAATTTAGTATATTATCCCACAACTTTTACAAATAATACATAGGACCAAGCAACGGAGTTTAACACGGTCACTGCAGTTCCCTCTGCCTACCCTGCGATGTGCGGGATAAAGCGTGAAGCTAATCGCAGGAATGTGGGATGGGATGTGGGAATCTAGTGTTGAGACTCCTTGATCTCCGCTTTTTGCCTTTAAATGTTAAGACGATAATAGATATTTAATTTTGCACGTCTAGGTAACAGTTCATTTGATAGTTTTTATATATTTTCGTGCGTTTCCTGTAATTAAGTGTGAATAGAATAATTTAGGGACACAAACATACAAATCCCTAATTTCATTCAGTATGCAGAAAATTTTATACTGAAATTAGATTCAAAAGTATAATGAAAATATAATAAATCAGAATATACACGTTGTACATACGTTTATAGAGTATATGAAACTGTCATATATAAAACATGTATACGCGTACATATAACAAGAGTTCTTACCACATAATACTTTAACTAAAGTAGAAAGTCTATATCCTTGAGTAAAGTGATTATTATGGAAGCTATTCTTATAATAAATTAATGAATCATACAATTTTGTATTACTGTCATATGTATGTATGTAGAGTACAATGTGATATCTCTTTCACAGTTTGTTGCATTTAGTATTTGTATCTATCCATTGAAGCTGTCAAATTGCTCGTCTCGTTTATTATATAAATGAATAGTGAAAAACGTTGTTAAGCGTTTCTTGCTGATCTTCAAACTACTTTGTAAATATGCAGTCATAAGGAAAAAAAATAAAAACATAATAATAACTATTAAAATTAAATTATAATATATTATATTTACATTCTTGAATAGATATATATATAAATATATGTCTATTAACGCCGTCGTAACGTCGTCACTTGAAGCTCAGGACACAAATTAGCCCGCCTATTGACAGCCTACACCCGGCCGGGACCCGCGTCACTCTGACACTTTACTGTAGAAGCGAGCTTTTGAGGCGAGCTTTTGAAACGACAGACTGCGGACTTGTAAAAAAGGGTCCACTTTACGAGTAGTGTCCTCCGACCCAAAATTATTTGAAGCTATCGCTGGTTGTCAAATGTATTTTGCCTTTGTTAAAGGAATAATTCGTAACTTAAATAAACTTGAAGTTATTTACCGAGCTATTTGATTAATTTGACACTATTTGAAAGTCGCAAAATACTTTGAAGTATTTTGAGTGTTGAAAACCGAAAACTTATTGCCACTTTAAATTTTTTATAGTCTAATTGGACTATTATCATATTTCGTTTTATAAATCATCATTAAATCATCTTCATTATCTATTTCATTGACTGTATAAAGCGAAAGGACGAACTCACTATTTACTATTACTTACTTTTAAGACGAAAATGTCGCAGATATACAATTTTATCTAATAAAAATATTGGTCACTTAAAGACAGATTTGATATTGCTTATGAGACAAAAGAAAGTGTTTTGACAGGCCACGAATAGTAAAGTTTAATATTTGTTGTGTAAATGTACTTAATTTTTGCAAAAGTGCTTGGATTTTCCAGTTTGTAGTACATAACTCATATAATAATAATTCATAGCAAATTAAAAAGTTCTCAAATAGCGTAATTTATTTTTGTTTGGCCTTTATCGCAAAATGAGAATAAAACCGTGTAATCTGCGCTACTCCCGCTTATATATATTATATATGGAGGTAAATTTGAAGATAATGTAGTTGTAATTACTTGACATTTAGCTAATGTCGAAACACAAGGAATGTTTTATAGTACAGAGTACAGACATCACTCACTTGGGTAATCTCGAACTGAATTCAAATATCCTATCAAGTTCGACGTTCTAACTATAAGAAATTTAATCGCTGTTTCTCGTATGTGTATAGAGGAATGTAGCGGACTGTATAGCGTGTTGTGAATATCATCATAAACAAGACAGTATGGAATGGTAGGTTTGATATCCAATCGTAGGAACTTATTTTTACTTCCTCTCTATGATAACCCTAAGTAAGACTACGCTACTTATGTAACATTTCTCAACTCTAACGGAAGGCGGAGAACCTCGTCACTAAGTTTTTTGTTCTTTCTCCTTTTTCTCTCTTATGCTTTTCTCCCTAACCATTTACGGGGTGGAGGGTGAAAACGATGCTTAACAAATTATAGTTAACATTCATAAACTCTACGAACATGAATGCTCACAGAAGCACATTTTACGTACGATTATGTAAAAGAAAGTTGAAAATAAAGAACATTGTGGAAATAATTACGTGGACTGGCGGAGGGCGTCACCAAGAATAATATAACTAACATCATACTAAACGTGGCCAATTCGTGACGAGAGACATCATTTGTGACCGAGCATGGAGGTAGTTGCTTTATTGTATGAAGTGTCGTCTGGTCAGTAAATGTACTTTGACAGTTATTTATTATAAGAGATTATCATATAACGTGTACGACAGATCGCAGAGGTGCAGCAGCAAAGCTGTGTGAGCGTGAATGAGACGATTGAGCGGGTTCGATGAAGATGGAATTATTTTCGTTTTTCTGGTTCTGACAACAAGAAAACGGACGATGTTGAATTCTGCTACTCAACTCTATATAAAAGATACACTATATATATTGCACAATATATTCTTAATTTTTTTATTATAGTAATACAAGAATATTCTAAGTGAGAATTGTATTAAGGACTTCCATACAAGTTCCATACTAGTCACAAGAACAGTAAATTGGTTATTAACTATTTGAGTAGTTTACATGTAGATAATAATCGCACATTTTGCATATTTTACGTGTACTTTTTAATTTAATTTACAGTCTAATTGGTAATGTAATTTCTGTTTCAACAAAACTTGTATCTTTTGGATATAGTATAATTTTAATTTAGTCTTTATTGTAGTGCCTATATTTTTTCGTAATGAGCAAATTAAAGTGAATCTAATTAACAATATTTTTTAGAGTAAATAAACTATTAAAATCAAAACACCACCTGCCTATAATTGTGACTGTTGAATGAGAAGTGCTATAGTTTATAGACATTATAATCTATGGACATCTTATTAAGGCATAAATGTATATGAATATATCAATATAGTACTATTAACATAAATATATATATATATATATATATATATATATATATATATATATATATATATATATATATATATATATATATATATATATATATATATATATATATATATATATATATATATATATATATATATATATATATATATATATATATATATATATATATATATATATATATATATATATATATATATATATATATATATATATAAAGTAAACAATAAGCACTAAACAAGTAAGTACCGCACTGTGTACATTCAACACTCTACGGACACTATAAACAGCGGTCAGTTACACTCACGTGCGAGTGTCCGTGAGAGAGACACTCTCGGGAGAGATCTTATAAAAAACGTTCTTAACTTTCCTCGCGCGGTTGAAACCACGAAAAATAACTATTGTTTGTGTTAAATTAAAAAGTACACGTAAAATATGCAAAATGAGCGGTTATTATCTACTCGAATAGCTAATAACCAATTTACTGTTCTAGTGACTAGTAACTTGTATGAAAGTCCTTAATACACTTCTCACTTAGGACATCCTTGTAATACAATACTACAATAAAAAACAGTTTTGAAAATATATTGTGCAATATATACAGTGTATCTTTTATATAGAGTTGAGTAGCAAAATTCAACATCATCCGTTTTCTTGTTGTCAGAACCAGAAAAACGAAAATAATTCGATCTCCATTCATCATCACACAGCTGCTGACTAAGCAACGGAGTATCTTAACACTAGGTTCCTATGGTTCCTGCAGTACCCTTCGCCTACCCTGCCATGTGCGGGATAAAGGGTGAATCTAAAAAAAAAATAACGTTAAATATATACTTTTACCTAAACCTGTAAAAGCAATTCATTATTAATAATAAGCAATCTTTGAACGTCAGTATCACGCCTCACGCCTCACTCGCACCCGCACTGGTTCAGGGAGTTTCAATTTGTTTGTATAACGCTTTATTCGCTCTTCGTTAATCATAGAGGCTGATCGCATCGTGACGTAGTCGTGACGCATCTGACAGAACGTAGTTTTTTGTTGTATGTGTCGTAGTCGGAGAGACGCGCAAGGACGCGTCTGATTTATTTTTTGATTTTTCACATCCCCCGTGGATGTGAAAAAACTATATTATAGTTGCCCGTGCTCGTTTTTATTTTATTTTTATTAATCTGGCATTTATGATACAATTGACCACTTACACTACTTAATCTACTCAACTAAGAGGGTGGTAATGCCTACTGACAGTTGTTTTTTTGTTTTACATTTATTTTATATTTTTATATATATATATTTCTTGATGATGCAACTCATCTTTATGCAATCTATAAAAAATTTTATATGTGTACTTAACTATATTTTTTTTTTCTTAACTAAACTTAAGGTAAGTTAAACTTAAACTAAACTGCATAATGATAGTTGAATTGTCGGAAGTGATATTTGGATTGAATCTTGGGATGGGTTTAGTCAGGCTGCCGCAAAACTCCGGTTTTTAGTTTCGGGAGCAATATCTCTATCACCTTTTCTTCCCTTTGTAACATTGCTCCTTTTAACTTCTCCTCAACGATCTCCCTGGGAGAAGCTATCACCGCTTGGCTGATGAAATTGCCGATAGCGTTACCATCGTCGTCGGAGTAATAGACACAGTGTGTTACTGCTACTGCCGCATAAGAAACCCTTTCGTGGATACGGAGCCATGCACTTCCGGTTCGAACGATGATGACCTTGTAATATGTCTGTCCCTGAGCCCCGTGGATAGTCATGACACGCGACACTGCTCCGGAACCATACCCCTAGTCTCTTAGGACCTTCTTCTCCTCTTGTGTGTGGGCTAGGTAAAGGATTTCGTCGCTGCTGACAGATATTTTCGCGCCAGTATACTCGACGATTTTAATGGAACGGACGACGGGGTTTACGGATTAGATGGTGTTATTGACTCTAATAACGGCAGAAACGAAGTCCATAGGCCTTCGGTGCGTGCACTGCAACTCGCTTGTGATATATCTTGTCAGGCTTGGGCTGCTGTACCTCAGACCGAAAAGATTTTGTCTTTTGATGTAAGGCATCTGATTTATATGATGAGGGCAACATGCTTAGCACCCGACAGTCTCGCCACTATAACTATGGCCCCGATGTGGTTCATGAAAGCTTCGTCCACCGTAAGACGGCTTATGATTGTTACCTCATGGAAACCATATATTAAGATCGGGGCCATAGTTCGCATATTCTTTTTTACATCCGTGCCGATGCGGTATGCCACCTATATATGGAACTGAATAAAGGAACTTAAGAAGATTAGGTTAAAATGAAAACAATAGTTGTAGGTCTAATGTGCGTATCTGACATATATATGAGAAAGAATGAATTACTCGATTTTACCTTCTTTGCTGAAACTCTTCAGTCTGTTTCACGTATTTCGTCGGAAAATGAAGAACGTAGTATCGTCGAACTTGTCTCTATATGTAATATGCTATACGGGTAAAAGTAAAAAATTAATTAAGTAAATACACGTATTAATGGGTTACATTTTCATGTAATTCTAGTTTTTAATTAAAGTATGTTATTGTTTTCGGTTCTATCAGGACGGACCGCTGGGGATTACGGAATTTATTAATGTTTTGGGTCGAAAAAAGTTTCAATTTTCGTTGACATTGTAACTAACATTATTGATAATGTAACTAACATTATCCTATTTTAGCAGTTAATTATGCTCAACAGCAATATATAAGGTTATAATATAAAATATCAAGGCATATAAAGATTCCCCCCACCTCTTACACCTCGCTCTTCCAACACAGGCAATGAACATATTATATAGCATCATTCAGCTTTATATATTTTAGAGATATATATCTTGTGAGTTAACATATATAGCTAATGTCATTTTTACGACGTTTTCTAAGAGTTTGGAGTGCTTTACTTACAGTGAAATACTTTTATATGTTCTACGATGCATTTAATTTAAAATCACAATATTCCAATAGGCTTAGTAAACAAAGGCATAGTGATATATAAATATGAAAGATCAACAATATGTTGTTAATCAATACTAATAAATTTCATATGTTTGTTTAGTTACGTAAATCTATACTTAATACTAAATAGACATTGCCTAACCTTTATTGTTTTGTCGTTATACTTTGTAGGTAATGTCGATGAAAAACTATTGTAAAAGAGTTGAAGTTGATATTTTAACTTTTTGTGACATATATAATACTTGTTTCCGGTAACATACGGGCTATAACATATTTTACGTAACATAAATACTCTGAAAACTCTACTGTCAAGAACATTATAATGCTTTGTAAAAATTTCACTTTAATACGACTAATACGATTTTGTATATCATTTTGTAAATATTACTTTAATACCTGCCAAATTCCTATAAAAGCTCGACTGACCTACTTACAGAGGTAAATTCTCTCAATAATTACTAAACTCATTAAATTTTCTTCTTAAATAATATTTTCTGCATCAACATTATTTATTATGTTTCGGCGTAAATATAAAAATTAGTGCGCATGCACGCACGCACGCACGCACGCATGCACGCACGCACGCACATACGCACTCACACACACACACACACGCACGCACACACGCGCACCCGCACACGCACACACACACACACACACGCACACACGCACGCACACACGCGCACACGCTCACACGCTCATACGCACACACGCACACACGCACACACCTCTTACGCACACACGCACACATGCACACACCTCTTCAAATATGCCGATGGTTATGAGTTTAATCTCAATACTAAGGAATTGATTATATTTACTTCATCGTTAAGCAGTGCAGTATACATGCAACGCAGCGTTGAGTTCCGTCATTCGACTAATATCTTGTATTTAGTCACAAATCTATATTGAAGATATCATAGCTGTACATTTTCTCCATCCATTCTATCACGTACGTGACAAAACGTGAAAAGAAATATTTCTATATATAAAAATCGTAAATCACTCGAAGAAATAAAATATATCATTGTATAAATTCACAGTCAGCTGTCTGTCAGATCTCACTGTGATGTGACGTGTAAGTACTGAAGGAGGGGCGGAACCCATTAACATTGTGTGTAACATTTAACAACTAACATTGTTGTAACGAAGGACGGATTCAATTGAATATTTAACAGATCGATTCAATTAAATATTTAACAGCAGGTTAAGAGATATTGGGTCAAACACCATACAATACATGATAATATATACATGTACATACATACAAACATACACGCTGTATATTGACTGGTGTTAGTATTTCACGTCGTCTGTACCGTCTGTACAGTGCATTGCTTTACGTACCTTGATTACATTATAATATGAAAAGCGATTTTTTTTTAAAATAAATAAGACTTCCCTGGCTCTATAAAAACAGTTTTTGTTGACCTTCACATTGTGATTACTTAGTGAATAAATTTTGAGGTATATTTTGATAAAACGAAATAACATGTTCTTTTCCATCCACTACATTTTACAGTGAACCTGAACACTATTACGAGTATAATTTATAAGTATTGAATCTGATTAATATATAAAAATTTTAAAAGCCTATTACAAGTAGTTCGTGGAACGAATGAGAAAAAAGAAACCCCAAACTCAATGAGGCGACGACTGCATCCTGTGACAGTTCCTGCAAGACTAACAATACAAATGACATCGCTAACCAAATACAATAACATAGTCTAACAAGACCCTTGCTGACTTCACCGTTGTATGTTTCGGTTTTTATACGAATTTTATGATTTTTATGTACTAGTTATACATCTTGTTCCATTAGTATGAAGTGAGATAAAACTGAGCGTCTTTACAACAAGTTCTGTGTGCTAAGATTGGATGCGGAAAATATTCTGCCTAATATATACATTAAATACATATAGAAAATTAGAACGATTTATGGTATAAGAAGTTTCTTCATACAGTACAGACATTGTACACCTCTGAGATATATTATTCTTGTTAAATTTAATCTCTTAAGAGGATTTTGTATGACTTGAAAGGCATTGTGTTCTACATTTAAAAAATAATATTTAAGTGTGTAGACTTGGTTTGAAATTATTTAATTTTTTGCTACGTCCGGAAGCAACAACCTGCTGTAGTTTAGAAAAAAATCAAAGGAAAATTTAAGCATATACTTTCGTTTTTCAAGCTAATAACTTTATATGGAGTAGTCGTAAGAACCTGGCTACATTCAAGAGGCTTGAATTACGATCGGAGGACCAGTCGTTGGTTGAATATGACCCATAAAGCCAGCCCCTATTAGGCGATAGAGATAGTCCTGAAGATAAAGATACTACGTTACTATACATATGTAGCGGATTGTACGATATTAAGGGAACTTGATAACTAGCGAGTATTAAATGATGTACTCTTTTTCGTAACTGCGACAGCGACTTGCAACATTGTTAATAAAGACAGTTATTAACTTTCCAATAACTGGCACTGGTAATACAAGGCAGGTAGTGTCGCCACTCGACGTGATCTCTGACAAATACTTTTTAATGTATACGTTTAGGTGTACGTCTCTATTGTGATTATCGGTTGCTATCAAACTCTAGTTGTACTAAATGTAGTGACATGTATGAAAGTTCAAGTTAATAATAAAACTGTGAATTCTAGAACTTTTAAGCAAGTTAGTACTGGTTTTTAAATACACGCACAATCTTACTTTGATCCATCATTTTTTATCCCAATTCTCCGTTTCTTCTATATATCTTCTGCTTTCACTCTTTGTGATCCTAAGTAAAATCTTGTAGATTTGCTTATGTGACGCATTCAAACTAAGACAAAGATTTGTTTATTAAACAAGGCTATGCACTATTGCTTGAATTTTAATATGTCTTGTGTCTTCGTGACATGAGTGTTCTGTAGTGCTTCTTTGTATGGATAGAAATAAGCTTTTAAAGATATGTAAAGGAATACATGTTCAGTATTACGATTAATGCAAGGGATTGTCATAAAAAAGTTCATTTCATGAATTAAGAATGAATTCCGATTTTTACAGAACTTTCATACATACATACATACATACATATCTTCACGCTCTATCCCTGGCGGGGTAGTCAGAGAGAACGGAGCGCCAAACGCTGCGGTCCCTGCATACCTCTTTCGCCTCGTCCACTGTCATTAACCTCTTCATGCATGCTCTCCGGGGAGTCCTCATGCTTTTTACGTGACCTTCCTCCAGTATCTTCGATACTGTGTTTTCGAAAGTCAACCGAGGTCTCCCCTTACCTCTCTTACCACACACTTTTCCATCGTATATCTTTTTTACCATTCTTTCGTCACTCATTCTTTCGACGTGCCCAAACCACCTGAGCACGTTCTTCTTCATTCTTACTGTGACATCCTCGCTGGTACCTACCATCCTGTGTACCTCTTCGTTGCGGATTCGGTCAGCTAAGCTGACTCCGCATATCCTTCGAAGAGATCGCATCTCCACAGCATTCATCTTTCTCTCATTCTTCTTCTGTAATACCCACGTTTCACTGCCATATAACAGCGTCGGAACCAAAACTGCATTGTGTACGGCCAAACGTGCAGCGACGCTGACGTTCTGCCGTCTCAACAACGCAGCTAAGGCACCGTTCATTCTGTTACCGGCAGCAACACGTCTTTCCACATCCATTTCGTATCTACCATCTCTACTTAACATACTTCCCAAGTATACTACTTCATTCACTTGTTCTAATAAATTTCCATTCACGAAAATCTTGCAATCTGTCCTTTCCTCGTCTCTTTCAAATACCAGAACCTTTGTCTTACTTGCATTCAGGCTTAGACCATTAGTTTCACACCCGTCTTTCAGAATGGTGACCAATGCCTGCAACTCGCTTTCTGATGATGCAATAAGCACTGCATCATCCGCGTACAACAAGCAATTTACCTTCAAGTCACCCACTTTTACACCCATATCACTTTCTTTCAGTCCTTGGAGACAGCTATCCAAATACAAATTGAACAACCAAGCCGACATGGCACAGCCCTGTTTGACACCCGATTGGATGCCAAACCGAGGCGACATGTCGGCTCCTACTCGCACACAGGCTGAGTGATCTCTATAAAGAGACTTTACAGCCTGCAGCAAGGGTCCGCTCACATTGTACCGGGGTAGTATCTCCCACAATTTCTTTCTCACAACCCTATCAAAAGCCTTCTCCAAGTCCACAAAAGCACAGAAAACCTTTTGGTTTACAGCCAAAAACTTCTCTGTGATCATGCGGATGGAAAAGATCTGATCCATGCATCCTCTTCCAGGTCTAAAGCCTCCTTGGGCCTCCCACAGTAGCCTTTCGGATCTTTCTTGCATTCTTCTCGCTAAAATTTTTGCATATACTTTACCACCTAAGCTAATCAAACTGATCGCCCTATAGCTTGCACAGTCTATCTGTGAACCTTTGCCTTTATACAAAGGCACGATGACTGCACTTTGCCAATCATCTGGGACCTCCCCCGATTTCCAGCACAAATTGCACAGAAACCAGAACAAGTCCAAGATGCGAGGTCCACCATATTTGATCATCTCGGCAGTAACTCCATCCGCTCCCGCTGACTTACCACATTTCAAGCTTCTTATTGCACTCTCAACTTCTTTTATACTGATTTCGCCATCTGCTACATCAAGACTCGGCTTGTCGCTGTTACTTGAGGCAGAAGCGTCATCACATTCATACATCTCCTTATAGAATTCCGCCCATCGCTGCAAAACGTGTGATCTGTTTGTGAATATCTCACCGTCCTTCGAAAGCACCCCTTTCATTCTAAAGGTTGACGAACAACTCCGTGAATCACTAACTTCTCGCCAGAAAAGCTTCGTGTTATCCCGGAAGTTGCTCGTCAACCTTTCATCTCTTTTACTCTCGTTTATTTCACGCTTCATCTTTATCAGTGCTTTCGTTTGGTGCTTTTGCAGCTTATACTCTTTCTTTTTAATCTCTCTCATACTTTTGTTCTTACCCGAGGCTTTATAATCCTGCCATGCCTTCTTCTTTCTTTCTACAGCATCTTTCACTTCATCATCCCACCATTCGTCACGCTTTTTACTAAAGCCTCTTTTCCTTTTACCACATACCTCTGTCGCAGCTTCCACCATGCAGCTCCTAAGGTTCTGCCAGCATACTTCAACGCTTTCATTTCCTATTTCACAACTGTCAAGCTTTTTGGAAACCCTTTCTATATATTCCTCTCTGATCGGTGGATCTTGAAGCTTCCAGCTTCTTATGCGATAATTCGATTCCAAGTATGAACACCTCGTGCGGTTACGCCATCCTACGAACAAACCCCTAAATCTAGCAATTACTAGATAGTGGTCCGTTCCCAAGTCGGCACCCCTAAACACACGTGTGTCCATCACTTGTTTTCGAATCCGCTGATCCACTAGGAATAAATCAATCATACTTTTCTCTCCCATGCGCTCCCACGTATACATGTGAATTTGTTTGTGGTCAAACATCGTGTTTGCCACAAACAAATTCCTTTCCTTGCAAAGTTCCAAAATGAGCTTTCCAGCCTCATTCACTCTTCTGTCACCATAATGCCCTAACACACCTTCGTAACCACTTCTCGCGGTTCCGACCCATCCATTCATGTCTCCACATAATATTAATTTTTCATTTCCTCTAACACTGCCTAGAACATCCCTGACACTCTCCCAAAACCCCTCAAGTTCGCTCAATGAAGCTGAGGATACCGGCGCATATGCCACCAACAAGAATATTCTTGTAATCCCCAGCTTGAAGCGAACCCAAAGCAGTCTAGGGTTGATCGCCTCGTACTCTACCATTGCACTAACCAATCGAGAGGACAATAATACACCTACACCTTGACACCCGCGTTCGCTCTCTGGAACGCCGGCCCAGAGAGCGACGCGGCTGCCGGGCAAATCGGTTGCATCATTGCCCTTTCGCTTGGTCTCAGTCATACAGATGACATCCAAATCTCGCTCATCCATCACATCTAATAGCTCATTCATCTTCTGGTCCATCCCTCCTCTTACATTCCACGCAGCTATTTGTAGCTCCGTCCTCCACTTCCCGCCGTTCCGGACATGGCGTGCTGGGTGGCGGTCCCCAACGCCGCATTCGTCTCCACTTGTCACACCAGCGGGGACGCACTGGTGCGCGTCGCCTCGGGGGGACGCCCTAGCATTGTGCTCCCGTATGGTGCTCGTGGCTGATGGAATGTTGCAGCCCTGGGTAGGGCTGGCAGGGGTCGCTACGTGCAAGCCTTCCATCTTCGACTTTCATGAATTAAATTAATACTTGTTGATCATATATGTTACAAATTATACTTAGAAAATTAAATTATTTTTCATTCAATGAAGTATTATGGAACATTTATATGTTGTGGCGTGAACTAATTAATGGTTTCAGACATTATCACCGTAAAATGAAATAAAGTTCCGGCAGACAGCCACATGCAAAACGAATATCGCAACTATGACGACGTCTCCAAAACTTAAACTCCTTGGGGACAGACAAAACCTATGTGTGCCGTTATGAAGGTGTACATTCATTGTGATTGTAGCTCCCTCATGACGATAAAACGTCTGGTTTGCTTCTTTGAAGATGAAAGAAATTTGAGAAATTTTGTCATTTATTTGTACTAGTCACAGAGCACAGTGTGTAGATTCAACAACCAGAACCAGATTCCAATAAAATGTATAATTAAAATAGAGCCACTCTTGAAGTATGAGTAAGAGATATATATATATATATATATATATATATATATATATATATATATATATATATATATATATATATATATATATATATATATATATATATATATATATATATATATATATATATATATATATATATATATATATATATATATATATATATATATATATATATATATATATATATATATATATATATATATATATATATATATATATATATATATATATATATATATATATATATATATATATATATATATATATATATATATATATATATATATATATATATATATATATATATATATATATATATATATATATATATCTCTTACTCATACTTCAAGAGTGGCTCTATTTTAATTATACATTTTATTGGAATCTGGTTCTGGTTGTTGAATCTACACACTGTGCTCTGTGACTAGTACAAATAAATGACAAAATTTCTCAAATTTCTTTCATCTTCAAAGAAGCAAACCAGACGTTTTATCGTCATGAGGGAGCTACAATCACAATGAATGTACACCTTCATAACGGCACACATAGGTTTTGTCTGTCCCCAAGGAGTTTAAGTTTTGGAGACGTCGTCATAGTTGCGATATTCGTTTTGCATGTGGCTGTCTGCCGGAACTTTATTTCATTTTACGGTGATAATGTCTGAAACCATTAATTAGTTCACGCCACAACATATAAATGTTCCATAATACTTCATTGAATGAAAAATAATTTAATTTTCTAAGTATAATTTGTAACATATATGATCAACAAGTATTAATTTAATTCATGAAAGTTCTGTAAAAATCGGAATTCATTCTTAATTCATGAAATGAACTTTTTTATGACAATCCCTTGCATTAATCGTAATACTGAACATGTATTCCTTTACATATCTTTAAAAGCTTATTTCTATCCATACAAAGAAGCACTACAGAACACTCATGTCACGAAGACACAAGACATATTAAAATTCAAGCAATAGTGCATAGCCTTGTTTAATAAACAAATCTTTGTCTTAGTTTGAATGCGTCACATAAGCAAATCTACAAGATTTTACTTAGGATCACAAAGAGTGAAAGCAGAAGATATATAGAAGAAACGGAGAATTGGGATAAAAAATGATGGATCAAAGTAAGATTGTGCGTGTATTTAAAAACCAGTACTAACTTGCTTAAAAGTTCTAGAATTCACAGTTTTATTATTAACTTGAACTTTCATACATGTCACTACATTTAGTACAACTAGAGTTTGATAGCAACCGATAATCACAATAGAGACGTACACCTAAACGTATACATTAAAAAGTATTTGTCAGAGATCACGTCGAGTGGCGACACTACCTGCCTTGTATTACCAGTGCCAGTTATTGGAAAGTTAATAACTGTCTTTATTAACAATGTTGCAAGTCGCTGTCGCAGTTACGAAAAAGAGTACATCATTTAATACTCGCTAGTTATCAAGTTCCCTTAATATCGTACAATCCGCTACATATGTATAGTAACGTAGTATCTTTATCTTCAGGACTATCTCTATCGCCTAATAGGGGCTGGCTTTATGGGTCATATTCAACCAACGACTGGTCCTCCGATCGTAATTCAAGCCTCTTGAATGTAGCCAGGTTCTTACGACTACTCCATATAAAGTTATTAGCTTGAAAAACGAAAGTATATGCTTAAATTTTCCTTTGATTTTTTTCTAAACTACAGCAGGTTGTTGCTTCCGGACGTAGCAAAAAATTAAATAATTTCAAACCAAGTCTACACACTTAAATATTATTTTTTAAATGTAGAACACAATGCCTTTCAAGTCATACAAAATCCTCTTAAGAGATTAAATTTAACAAGAATAATATATCTCAGAGGTGTACAATGTCTGTACTGTATGAAGAAACTTCTTATACCATAAATCGTTCTAATTTTCTATATGTATTTAATGTATATATTAGGCAGAATATTTTCCGCATCCAATCTTAGCACACAGAACTTGTTGTAAAGACGCTCAGTTTTATCTCACTTCATACTAATGGAACAAGATGTATAACTAGTACATAAAAATCATAAAATTCGTATAAAAACCGAAACATACACTCTTGAAGTATGAGTAAGAGATATATATATATATATATATATATATATATATATATATATATATATATATATATATATATATATATATATATATATATATATATATATATATATATATATATATATATATATATATATATATATATATATATATATATATATATATATATATATATACTTAGTTTTGCCATAAATATTGTTATAAAGAAAAGCACTGCAGTCTTTAGCTTATAATTCTCATTAATTTCCAAGCATGAATTTTTATACGAAGCCGAAGTGAGCGCCAGAATACAAATTGCACTTGACTTGACCATACCTGTACGTAAGGTCATATTTTCTTGTCTTCTACACGTTTGTGAACAATAAAATCTGATACAAATACATCACTCAAATGACTCTATAACCACAGAAAATAAACAAGCCTCATTATTTGAATGGAGAAACATTCTTTTCCAATATCATTAGAGTCTAACAGATGGACGCAATTTTTTACGTCATGATAAAGGCGAAATTACGATTGAGGCTATTTGTAATCTGTGGACTGTTCCTCTCTTTCAATCTCATTCCTTGGAATAAGTGATTTAAAATAACAATATAGGCAATAGTTAGTTGTGGAAGATGAAAGTAAAATTTAAGTAATTCATTCATAATAGTATAGTAACAGAAAGCGGAATAATCTACATGAAATTTTATGTGTCTATATTTCCGTTTGTGTGGGATAATATACGGAATAAGCAACTTGATATTTATAAGATTTTTGCCGAAAACGAAGTTGCCTTAAAATATTTAGTAAAAATACTTAGTAACCTTTATAAGTTAAGGTCCTTACCCAAACAAACGAGACAGACAAAAATGAATACTGTCGTTAAAGTGCGAAAAAAGGTTCAAAACAAAAGCTTATATTTAAAGAAAGGAAAAAACGACGCAAACGTCGTTTTCCGCTTCATGCATACTTTATATGTTTATTTAAATTCGAATAAGGCTTATAACGATCCATTGTTAACTTTTCAAGGAAAATTATTGCTTTTTGCAATATTTTTACTTAAAAAATTAACAATGTACATGTATATATATATATATATATATATATATATATATATATATATATATATATATATATATATATATATATATATATATATATATACACATATATATATATATATATATATATATATATATATATATATATATATATATATATATATATATATATATATATATATATATATATATATATATATATATATATATATATATATATATATATATATATATATATATATATATATATATATATATATATATATATATATATATATATATATATGTATATATATATATATATATATATATATATATATATATATATATATATATATATATATATATATATATATATATATATATATATATATATATATATATATATATATATATATATATATATATATATATACTTAGTCTGGCCATAAATACTGTTACTATTCAAAAAAAGAAAATATTACGTTTGAATTTGGAATCTGTCATTTTTATATGATTGCTTGATGTGTTTTCTTATTTTCGCGCCATTATATTGTTAAATATTTTGTTATATTAAAATGGAGTGGGGTGATAAAGAGAACCGAATCGCTGTGATTGCCTTACATAAAGTAGGGATGGAGAAAAGTGCAATTTTTAAAACCCTCCACCCGCTTGGTATTAGTCAAATGTTTGTTTACCGGGCTATTGATAGGTACAATGATACCTCCTCTGTTTGTGACAGAAAAAGATCTGGCCGTCCACGTACCGTTCGTGTGAAAAAGGTGATTAAAGCAGTTAGGGAAAGAATTCGAAGAAATCCTGTCCGTAAGCAAAAGATTTTATCTCGGGAGATGAAGATAGCTCCTAGAACCATGTCGCGTATATTAAAAGATGACTTAGGACTTGCAGCCTATAAGAGACGTACTGGTCACTTCTTAACTGATAATTTAAAGAAGAATAGGGTGGTAAAATCCAAACAACTACTTAAGCGGTACGCAAAGGGAGGTCACAAAAAAATTTTGTTTACGGATGAGAAAATTTTTACAATTGAGCAGTATTTTAATAAACAAAATGACCGTATTTATGCTGGAAGCTCTAAAGAAGCTTCGCAATTAGTAAACAGAGTACAACGTGGGCATTATCCCACTTCAGTGATGGTTTGGTGGGGTGTTAGCTATGAAGGGGTGACTGAGCCATATTTTTGTGAAAAAGGTATTAAAACGTCGGCACAAGTTTATCAAAATACCATTCTTGAGACGGTAGTTAAGTCTTTAACTAACACCATGTTCAATAACAAAGAATGATGCTTTCAACAAGACTCGGCACCGGGTCATAGAGCTCGATCCACCCAATCTTGGTTGAAAACTAACGTTCCGGACTTTATCAGCACTGAAAACTGGCCGTCGTCAAGTCCTGACCTAAATCCATTGGATTATGATTTATGGTCAGTTTTAGAGAGTAAGGCTTGCTCTAAACGCCATGATAATTTGGAGTCCCTAAAACGATCCATTCGGTTGGCAGTGAAGAATTTTCCTCTAGAAAGAGTTCGTGCTGCTATTGATAACTGGCCTCAACGTTTAAAAGACTGTATTGCAGCCAATGGGGACCACTTCGAATATACATTGTATATTTTTAATAGTTATATATTGATGTATTAAACTAACTCACTATGAAAGGAATAAATGTTACGTATAAAAAAAAAATCGTGCTTTTCTTTATAACAATATTTATGGCAAGACTAAGTATATATATATATATATATATATATATATATATATATATATATATATATATATATATATATATATATATATATATATATATATATATATATATATATATATATATATATATATATATATATATATATATATATATATATATATATATATATATATATATATATATATATATATATATATATATATATATATATATATATATATATATATATATATATATATATATATATATATATATATATATATATATATATATATATATATATATATATATATATATATAATATATATACGTAACATTTATTCCTTTCATAGTGAGTTAGTTTAATACATCAATATATAACTATTAAAAATATACAATGTATATTCGAAGTGGTCCCCATTGGCTGCAATACAGTCTTTTAAACGTTGAGGCCAGTTATCAATAGCAGCACGAACTCTTTCTAGAGGAAAATTCTTCACTGCCAACCGAATGGATCGTTTTAGGGACTCCAAATTATCATGGCGTTTAGAGCAAGCCTTACTCTCTAAAACTGACCATAAATCATAATCCAATGGATTTAGGTCAGGACTTGACGACGGCCAGTTTTCAGTGCTGATAAAGTCCGGAACGTTAGTTTTCAACCAAGATTGGGTGGATCGAGCTCTATGACCCGGTGCCGAGTCTTGTTGAAAGCATCATTCTTTGTTATTGAACATGGTGTTAGTTAAAGACTTAACTACCGTCTCAAGAATGGTATTTTGATAAACTTGTGCCGACGTTTTAATACCTTTTTCACAAAAATATGGCTCAGTCACCCCTTCATAGCTAACACCCCACCAAACCATCACTGAAGTGGGATAATGCCCACGTTGTACTCTGTTTACTAATTGTGAAGCTTCTTTAGAGCTTCCAGCATAAATACGGTCATTTTGTTTATTAAAATACTGCTCAATTGTAAAAATTTTCTCATCCGTAAACAAAATTTTTTTGTGACCTCCCTTTGCGTACCGCTTAAGTAGTTGTTTGGATTTTACCACCCTATTCTTCTTTAAATTATCAGTTAAGAAGTGACCAGTACGTCTCTTATAGGCTGCAAGTCCTAAGTCATCTTTTAATATACGCGACATGGTTCTAGGAGCTATCTTCATCTCCCGAGATAAAATCTTTTGCTTACGGACAGGATTTCTTCGAATTCTTTCCCTAACTGCTTTAATCACCTTTTTCACACGAACGGTACGTGGACGGCCAGATCTTTTTCTGTCACAAACAGAGGAGGTATCATTGTACCTATCAATAGCCCGGTAAACAAACATTTGACTAATACCAAGCGGGTGGAGGGTTTTAAAAATTGCACTTTCCATACCTACTTTATGTAAGGCAATCACAGCGATTCGGTTCTCTTTATCACCCCGCTCCATTTTAATATAACAAAATATTTAACAATATAATGGCGCGAAAATAAGAAAACACATCAAGCAATCATATAAAAATGACAGATTCCAAATTCAAACGTAATATTTTCTTTTTTTGCATAGTAACAGTATTTATGGCCAGACTAAGTATATATATATATATATATATATATATATATATATATATATATATATATATATATATATATATATATATATATATATATATATATATATATATATATATATATATATATGTGTATATATATATATATATATATATATATATATATATATATATATATATATATATATATATATATATATATATATATATATATATATATATATATATATATATATATATATATATATATATATATATATATATATATATATATATATATATATATATATATATATATATATATATATATATATATATATATATATATATATATATATATATATATATATATATATATATATATATATATATATATATATATATATATATATATATATATATATATATATATATATATATATATATATATATATATATATATATATATATATATATATATATATATATATATATATATATATATATATATATATATATATATATATATATATATATATATATATATATATATATATATATATATATATATATATATATATATATATATATATATATATATATATATATATATATATATATATATATATACATACATGTACATTGTTAATTTTTTAAGGAAAAATATTGCAAAAAGCAATAATTTTCCTTGAAAAGTTAACAATGGATCGTTATAAGCCTTATTCGAATTTAAATAAACATATAAAGTATGCATGAAGCGGAAAACGACGTTTGCGTCGTTTTTTCCTTTCTTTAAATATAAGCTTTTGTTTTGAACCTTTTTTCGCACTTTGACGACAGTATTCATTTTTGTCTGTCTCGTTTGTTTGGGTAAGGACCTTAAGTTATAAAGGTTACTAAGTATTTTTACTAAATATTTTAAGGCAACTTCGTTTTCGGCAAAAATCTTATAAATATCAAGTTGCTTATTCCGTATATTATCCCACACAAACGGAAATATAGACACATAAAATTTCATGTAGATTATTCCGCTTTCTGTTACTATACTATTATGAATGAATTACTTAAATTTTACTTTCATCTTCCACAACTAACTAGTGCCTATATTGTTATTTTAAATCACTTATTCCAAGGAATGAGATTGAAAGAGAGGAACAGTCCACAGATTACAAATAGCCTCAATCGTAATTTCGCCTTTATCATGACGTAAAAAATTGCGTCCATCTGTTAGACTCTAATGATATTGGAAAAGAATGTTTCTCCATTCAAATAATGAGGCTTGTTTATTTTCTGTGGTTATAGAGTCATTTGAGTGATGTATTTGTATCAGATTTTATTGTTCACAAACGTGTAGAAGACAAGAAAATATGACCTTACGTACAGGTATGGTCAAGTCAAGTGCAATTTGTATTCTGGCGCTCACTTCGGCTTCGTATAAAAATTCATGCTTGGAAATTAATGAGAATTATAAGCTAAAGACTAGACCATAAAAATTACAAATTTGAATTGGAGGCGTTATGCACACTTTTTGTACAATGTTGAGTAAACTACGTACAACAAGTTGTCGATTTAATTTAGAATCTTACTTACTTCCTGTATTTGTATTTGGACTTTTCCTTTTGTTGGTGCTGTTAGTTATTGTTTCATAAAAGTAGTAAAATAATAGTCACAGGAAAGTAACAACATCAAGAGAGCAAATATAGATAAGATATTAATTTCCGCCACACGTTTCCGCAGAAAGACATTGAAGTGATTTAATGATTTAGTGATTTTGTTAAATAACTGAATTCTTGCATATTTAAGAGCTCGCTTCTTCAAAAGTTGACAATCTGAGTCTAGTATGGTAGCATGATATATATATATATATATATATATATATATATATATATATATATATATATATATATATATATATATATATATATATATAAATATATATATATATATATATATATATATATATATATATATATATATATATATATATATATATATATATATATATATATATATATATATATATATATATATATATATATATATATATATATATATATATATATATATATATATATATATATATATATATATATATATA